>UELU01108170.1:0-20117 GCA_900490025.1 Megastigmus dorsalis
CTTGTAGAGCAGCTTTTCGAGCTACTCGACCTTCTTTGGTTTCCATGGAGTTACGTCGATTTTGTCGTTTCACACGTTGCTCATCCATTTGTTGGGCATAATTTCTACTCTGGCTGCCAACTATTATTCCTGCCTCATTCATTACCATCAGGAGGGATGAATTACCTTCATTGAATAGGCCTGTTGCTAAATAAGCGGCATACTTCAACGACTTTTAGGCCGCAATGTAAATGTTTTGGTGCCAATCTCCAAATGGTTGAGTTGAAACTCTCATTTGCATTTTGTGTATGCCCACCTAAACATCTCTCCAGTAATTCATCCCTTGATAAATCTTCATAGATCGCAAAAATCTCCTTCTGGACGTCAGGGTAGAGTGGAGCAGGGTGATGTCCAGGATCCATTCCGAGGGCTGTTCTTTTTTGCCACTTACACCAGCTTTCTTCTCCCTCTGGGCAATAGTCGTGACGAGGATTTTCATTCGTCGATATCATATGATAAAATCTTGCCATTATCCCTTTTTTCATGTTCTCAACACTATCTATATTTCTCGGAGTCGCTTGTCCATAGTAAGCTGTAAGCTTTTTCACTAGAACTTCTGTAAGCTTTCCTTTTCCACCTAGTTTTTTAGTTTTGCGAATATTTCGGAGTCGCGTTCCTATTCGCTTTTGGACGAGGCCTATGCACTCACTTTTTGAAACTTTCGGATAGTCATTATAAGGATTCAATTTAATAATTGCTAAAAAAGTCTTGGAATCACCGTCACCAATATAATTTCCATACTTTACACCATGACGTTCCTCTGATCTTGAAAACATTGCTTTCACAGACTCCACTTCCATGCTTCCTGCAGAACCTTCGTGATTTTTATTACATTCTTCTTCATCGTGCTTTTCTTTCCACTGTAAATATTCTTCAGAATCTTTGGATTTATTGTGCCATTTCGCACAAGCCTGACAATAACTACTTCGTACATCTAAATCGACGACTTTACCACAATTATAAGCGATCAAACTTGTTACTCCAAACAAAGATTTGAACCCTCTCTTCTTCCAAGTACCATCTCCAGACACTTTGAAATTCAAAATGGGCCTTTCCAATTTTTCATTTTCGTTTTTTTCTTCCTCGACAGCTTTTTCACAGCAATAATAAAAAACTTTCTTCGCAGCACCGTGAATATGATTAAATTAAATTATATAGTTTACTACACGAAACATCTGAATTGTACGATACATTTTCTAAATTTGTCCTTCTTCTGACCTTAATCCTGACGTGACCGGGTCAAATGGACCACAGATTCGAATTCAGCGACCCGAAAAACATTAAATTCACGTGGTCTGGTCTACCGCGCAGGAAACTTTTTTTTTGTGGGCCTGTGTAATCATTTTGACTGACTGACAAAAATCATTATAAGCTGTAAGTAAGCAAGCTTAAAAAACCGTTCATGTAGTATCTGCATCTTTTGATAAACGGAACAAACCTACGGCAGTTTTACTATTAAAGTTAGTAAAACTTTTCTTTCAGTTGTAATATAAATTATAATAGAATTATTTTATATTATGTTATTGCGATTGAAAATAATAATGAAAGGGCTGAAAATATTCATCTACCGCCATCTATTATCCTCCATCTCAATTGGCGATATCAACAAAATGATAAGACTCCGTATAGTCGGTATTCTCCGTAACTTTAAAAACAGTTTTTTCTGAGATCATCGGAGACCGAAGTGAAGTGGCCGCACTCTGCTCGTCGCTCGGTAACGTGACGACGACGAACCCAACTGGAACAGTCATCCTAGTCCCGTAATTTCGGAAACGACAATGAATAATGAATATTTTTAATATTTATTACGAAAGGATAAAAATATTATCGATAACCAAAAACGACTATTTCGAATTATTTTTATCCCGTCTACAAGAATATAGCAGAAATATTCGCTAAAAAAATTTATTTCGGAAAATAAATTTTTTATCTTTTGAACCAAATATTTTACATTAATTCTGGCTGTACCATTGAATTCTAATTACAACTTATCATCGAATGAGACCTGCTGCACTTTTATTTTTCTATCCAGTTCCGAATAAACTGATTCCAAAAGTGGTGCGTTGTTATACTATATATATACAACACAAGTGTGTGGGATTTTCTTGGTTTCTGGGATATATAATTTTTCATCATTTGTATAATAAACTAAAACCCCACAACTCCCGACCCCAATGATGTTCGCCTGCGGCGCGCGCTTCTGTTTCCGGTCACTATTGTGTATTAAAACACGAAAACACTACTGAAAAAGTAATTTTACCAAAAAAAGTCGTCCCGGAAACTTTCGATTCACTTATATATTATTATAGAATAATGTTACATTAATTCATAAATTATTATTTAACTGAAAAAAATCTTCCGGCGATGGAACTCGATCCTGCAACCTTCAGCGTGATAAGCCAACCACTAACTCCCTGCGCCATTTAAGTCATTGGTGATATCTTCGAATTTATCTTACAAGGTAGACCTAACATTATCGTTAATCTTTTATATTGTTTTTATCTGTTATTGTTTAACATATATTATAAGCGAAATGCATATATTAACTGTCTGATTGAATTTAAGAAAGATCAATTATCATTAAAAACTTTATAAATAATAAAATATTTCTTAAGGCTAATCTGTACACGGATATTCACCGACATTTACAGTTTAGTACTAATTTCGTTCAGTTTTCAATAATTATTTGATTTCCAAGTTAAGCGCTATTCTTATTAGTCTTTATAATAACGTCCAATTCACGAAATATTAAAATATTAAAAGTTGAAGGAAACTGCAAATATCAGTATGTATACACGTACAGATTCGTCTTAACAAAGATTTATAAAATATAAACTTCTATATAAAATGTTTGATAATAATTAATTTTTTCATGCGCATTTCGTTTATAATATATTTTAAGCAATAACAGATAAAGACAATATAAAAGATTAACGTTAATGTTAGGTCTACCTCGTAAGAAAAATTCGAAGATGTCACCAATGTCTTCAATGACGCAGGGAGTTAGTGGTTGGCTTCTCAAGCTGAAGTTTGTAGGTTCGAGTCCCATCGCCGGAAGATTTTTTTCAGTTAAATACTAATTTATGAATTAATGTAACATTATTCTATAATAATATTGTAACGGTTATTTTTCTCGGGGAAAACGCTAGCGGATCCGGCTCGATCCAGGATGCGATTCCTCACGAGATCCGCACCAATGACCTAACTTACCCGTTTGGGATTGCCGATTTTCTATTAAAAGGGCGCCTGGCAATCCTCCCGGCCGGTTGGACTCGTTCTCTCAGAGGAGATTCGCAGACAAACGCCGACGGTATTCCGGAAAAAAACCCACGACGTTTTCCTCAGCACTCCCTGCTGCCTCGAACTCGGTTGAATAAATGAAACGACACAAACATACACGGACGGCACAACGACAGCATGCGAGGGGGACAGGAATGTCGCCAATGGTCACGGAACCCAACACGGTTTTTTTTTCAATCAAATAAGGCTAGTGTTTATTTATTAAAAAGCACAACACAATCGCGGTCTTCTCGACCTCCTCCCCGCTCTACCGGCCAATGCTCCCTTCCTTCTCGTTCTGGTCTGAACGCGTCCGATGGCCTAGACAATGGCGGCCCGCAAGTAACTCTGAACGCGCAAGAGAGATGTGTCGGCGCAGGCCTGCCGAACTAGCGTTCGCGCACAGGCCGAAAAATCCCACTTACTTTTATCCTTCTCTCGCTGGCATCGACGCGGCGCGGCTGCGCGGCTCGAGCTATCGCGCTCTCCTCTCCACATATCCGTCCGCCGTTGCTGAGCGCGCTCTCTCCGTCTCTCTCGCCGCTCGACACTCCCATGTCGGCTGACAGGTGCGCGCTTTCTCTCTCGGCTCGTTGTCTCGATGCCGGTGCTGCTGGTGGTCTCGCGTACTCTCTACCGCGTGCTCTCTCTCGCGGCCGTCGCGACGTTGAGCCCGGGGCTCGCTCTCTCCGCGCTGCGTTGTGTAGTGCTGTGCCGTGTTGTGATGTGCCATGCTCTCTCTGGCGAGCCTCGTGGTCATCCTCTCCTCTCCGCTCCCAACCGAAAACATAACCCCAAAACCCATCCATTAGTTTCCTTCCTCCTTCTACTTTTCCGGCTGGTGCACGAGGTAGGTGTCGGATCGTCGTCGAGGCTCCGCTCCCTTTCCCCCCTAGCATTTCCCTTGGGACGGGTTTGCACCGTCACAATATAATATAATAAATAGTCAAGTTCTGGTATTTCTGGGACGATTTTTAGTATGCATTGTTACTTGCTGGGATAAATGCGTCTTTCTGGGAGATCCAGAAAAAAAAATAGATGGATTGTCATCCTGGGATATTCTGGTGCGTAACAAAATATTTCTTTAGTAACATTTTCGAGTCTTAATAAATAATAATGACCGGAAATAGAAGCGGGCACCGCAGGCGAACATCATTGCGGTCGGAGGTTGTGGGGTTTTAGTTTCTTATACAATTGACTCAACTTTCATTTCGCAAAAACCCAGCCGTTGTGAACAATCTTTTAAGAATCCCAGATTCACGCACATATTTATATGTATATATGTACATATTCTTGTCGAAAATGAATGAGTAAAAATATTCATCCACAATTAAAAATATTTCTATACGTTTTCGAAACTTATGCTAAATCGTGTGCTAAATCACGTGATGAAGCACGTGCTAAAGCATGTGTTTTGGCACGGGCCGAAACATCTACTAAATCACGTGTTAAAGTATGTATCAGATCACATTACAAAGTACGTGATTAAGCTGGTCAGACGATATCTCTACTGAAAAAAATCACGCAATGAATCACGTGATCAATCATGTGATAAATCATGTGATAAATCACGTATCTATACACGTAAGAGAGTACGGGATTTATCGCATGATGTCTCACATGATTCATTACGTGATTTTTTTCAGTATGGATATCGTCCTAGGGGTTTTCTTTAACTAGATTCACTGAAATTCGACCTTCAAAACACCCATAAAAATATGGACAGTAACTTCAGTTGTATAAATGTTCAACAAAACAAAAAAAAATCAAAGTTTTGCTTGTATTCGATCTTTGGTCAAAATATCAACTCGACCAATTAGTCGAATAGAAAGATTAGTCTAATTTTAAGTTAATTATCAGCTTTTGGCATGGCGAAAAACATATATATTCATATACTTTTGAGGCATAGTTAAAGAATTTTTAAAAATAATGTACATATACGTTTCGAACACATATGTTTCAATTTTACATATACTACTTTTTTTAATAATTGCTAAACTAGGCATCAAAAGTATATGAATATGTATGTTTTTAGAAATGCAAAAAGCTGCTAAAGAAGTTGCAATTAAATTAATCTTTCGATTAGACAAACTGGTTGAGTTGATAATTTGACCAAAGACCGAATAGAACCAAGAATTACTCTAAATCTTAATTTTGATGGGGGATATGATGGTTAAAATAAAAAAGTTGTAAACTGTCGACAATTACCTATTTAGGAAGTGGAAATCCAGAACCTGAATTTTTGGAAATAATTACTCAAAATTGAAGTTTTAGTAGATTCGGTGACCCATATTAGGTGTTACCATACGGAGGACAACTCCCAAACGGAGTAATTAAGCTTTCATATTCTAATTTTTTGTATTTAAATTGAATTTAAAAAATGTGAAAAATTCTAATATGAACGCTTAATTACTTAGTTTGCCTGTTATCGTCCGCATGGTAACACCTAATAGGATCACCAAATCTAAGTAAACTTAAATTTTTAGTAATTATTTACAAAAAAAAATAGGTTCTGGATATCCATGTGGAATTCAATTTGATTCCTGCTGAAATCCAGGCGACGATTCGAAAATTCAGCTGGAATTCCAAGGATAGTAATTTTATAGAAAATGTTGGATTATCACTAAATCATACGTTAGTATATGAAAGAGCTATAAAAGAAGGTTGTCCGTTTATGTCATTGCAGTAGGACAATAAACGTTCAGATTACAGTTTTGCTCTGCTCTCCGATAAAACCTTTATATTAGAATTTACGAAACTTTTTAGTTGACAGTATAAATATACGTGAATTGTCAAATAACTATCATTACTAGGACCTACATACAAATTCATAAAAAGCTGTAGTAAAAAGCCCACTGCATCGAAAAATAAAGTTTGCAACTCGGGCGTAGAAATTTTAGGCCTCGTATAACTATTAAAAAACCACTGTTAGTTAATAATAATCCAAATAAAATAATACCAAAATATATATAAGATCTCATATGAGATCTCATGTGATAACTCATATGAGATTTTGGTATAAGATCTCATATGAGTTTTTTCAGTAGGAAAATTATAAATCAATTACACTTGAGTTTAATTCAGGGCGGTGGTTTGAATCGAATGCTGATCAAATAGACTTTAATTGTTTTTTACCATCAATAAAGATAAATGATTCTTAATAAAATCTAATTAAACTTAGTTGTGAAACCATTAAAAATTATTCAATTAAACCAATTGTTTTCAATGATGAATTTAATGGTGAATCTTAATATAAAAAATAATGTTAAGATTTCATTACGAAAAGTGTAAATCTTTAGATGTAATAGTTAAGGACAAGGAATCGGAACACAGGCACATGAAGAGAAACTCAGCCCTTGCAAAACACTACAATATAATATATTTGATCAAAACGTACAAAGGTTAATTAGAAAGAGCTCTGAATTTGAGGCGAGCAATTGCGCTTGAGTGTATCGCTTTCGGCTGCTGGTGCGAGTCTGGGCGGAAGAATAATAGTTGAGTATCCCCAGGAATCTGCGTAGCTCCATGGTCGTCGTGGGTTGGGGGTAGGTCTGGATTCCCTCCGTTTTAGCCGTAGGAGGCTCGAAACCGTCCTTGGAGACCTAGTAGCACAAAAATGAAGCCTGTGGAGCTCCGATGGTGCACTTCTTGGGGTTGATTCGTAGACCGGCTTCTCGGAGCGTCGTGAGCAGTTGGCCAAGATGATACAGATGCTCGTCGTGGTTATTCGAATCGATAAAGATGTCATCTATGCAAACCTTGGCGAATGGAAGTTTCCGAAGCACGTGTGTCATAGTTTGCTGCATGGATTGCGCTGCGTTGCTTAAGGCAAGAGACGTGCCCAGGAATTCGATAAGGCCGAACGACGTAGTAACGGCTGTCTCGCTATATCCTCTTCTGCGATCGGAATCTGATAGAAGACCTTCTGTATATCGACGGACGAGAATACGTTGCCTTTGCTCTCTTGCAGGTCTTCGATAATCGGTAGCGGATACCTGTCAGGGATTGTGCAGGCGTTTAGGCATCGGTAGACGCCCGTGACGCGCCACGAACTATCACTCTTGAGCACGAGATGGAGTGGCCCATTGATTGTAAGACGGTCTGATGACGCCCTTATCGAGAAGTGCCGTGAAGGTTTGTTTAGCTGCGTCGAGTCGTTCGCCTATGAGGCGTCGAGGGCGTTCGACTACTGGAGGGCCGACGGTCGTGATTTGATGGTTCGATGGCAGGTCCGAAAGTTCCACTAGGCTATTGCTTGGCTCGAAAACGTCTTTGAATTCCTTCAGTAGCTCGGTACACCTTTGGGCGGTTCTGGCATCTACTTGGCTATAAGGCTCGATGGTGGTGATCGACTACGTGAGCGATCTAGAAAGCGTGCCTAGTGTGGCTTTACCTGAGCTTGGATCAAGCAACTATTTGTTACGGAGGTTCGGGAACAGTCCTTTCGTGCCGAGGATGCCGTGCGGTACATCAGTGATGATGAAGTTGCAGCTACGTTCTGCGATGAGGCCCAGATCCAGCAGGAGCTTCCTGGTGCAGTAAGTGTTGATGTTCGTCCGGTTCGCTGCGTATAGGACGAGCGGGTGCTTCTGAAGCTCCTCCTGAATTGATGTTTTTGGCAATAGCGAGACTACTGAGCCAGTGTCTACGAGGAATTGCAGCTGGGTGCATGATTTTCTGGTGAATTGGCTTCCACCGCTGCCGCCTGGGTTCGCAGTGGTTTAAGCCGTTTCCCGATGCCGTTAAATTGTGGATGCAGGGCTATCTGCAGTTCTTAGCGTTGGATCCGAAGGTGTGGTGGAACCAACAAAACCCGTGAGGGCTGTGGAAGTCGTTCGTGCGTGGGCGAGATTGCAACCTGTCTCTGCGTTGGTTGCGAACTCTGGATGTAGAGCGAGATGGTCTTTCCGAGTTTAGTCGTGCGAGGGCCGTCAGCTGTGTCACAGCGACCTTCAAAACGGCGATTTCCTGCAGCAGGTGTGTATACGAGGTTTGCGATAGAGTGGGTGTGGCGTAGCCTGAGCTGACTGGAGAAACAGCTGTGACGGTCGTACGGTGTTCGACTATGTGTACGTTCGCGTGATGCTGCTATTCCTCTGCTTCGTGATCTGCTTGCTTGACCGCGTCCTCGTTGCTCTGAATCGAGGGGTCCCACGTCGCTATTTTCTTCGGTGTCTTGCGGTGCTGAGCGACTGCGGCTTGTGCCACAACCCTTGTGTGATCGTAACTCGTCGTACCTCCTGTTTCGCGATCTCCCTCACGAAGATGATGCATTTTCTCGTGCTCTTTTATTCTTGACACGGGGTCACCACTTTAGATGTAATAGTTAAGGAGAAGGAAACGGAACACATGCGCGTAAAGAGAAACTCAGCCATTGCAAAACAACACAATGAAACATATTTGATCAACACGTACAAAGGTTAATTAGAAAGAGCTCTGAATTTGAGGCGAGCAATCGCGCTCGCGTGTATCGCTTTCGGCTGCCGGTTCGTCCGTCCTAGTTCGGTGATGCCCCCGCTGCCTCCACTGATTGTGAGGACGCTAGAGCGCCGCTTTTCAAGCAGTGATTGTGAACAAGTCGCGCAGGACTAGGACTTGTTTGCGTCGTTTTCGATATGCATGCTTATAACTCAATGAATTTTAATTAAGTTGTACACATTCAAAAAGCGTTTTGAGTTTGTGTATTGACCTTGAATTCACTTGAATCTATTTCAATGTAATTGAAATTTAATAATTCTCTATGTGTAATAAAAAAAACTCATAAAAAAATTGATCAATTACGAGATCCAGCGATGCATTCATTTAAATGGCGAAATAAACATGCAACATCTAGTGTGTTTTATCTACATACACAATTTCAAAGCTAATATAATTTTACCTTAAAATATATTGCTTTAAATTATCATTTATAAGGATGTAAGCAAAGTCAGATATCTTTAATTGTTCAACATAGACAGAATAGATAGGATTTTAACGCTCCCAGACGCTGGATACCAGAATGGTGACAGCTTGATGATCGCGCTCGATGACCTATCAGAGGAACAGGTAAGGATCTTATTTGGGTGATACAAAGGTTATCTTAATAAAACTCAACCATTGCTATAAAAGTAGAAAAATTAATATATTAGATATAGAAGAAAGGGGCAGCGGAGGCTTCACTCACTTATACCGCCGGTGCTCCGCAATGTTCGGGCAGTCTTTCGACTTTTATACACCCGGTGTACCACACATGTAATATCGGGTGTCTCTCTTATTTTCTTCTTGGCGTCGGCGGAGTCGACTTCTTCATTCGTCGTGCTCCCACCATGTGGCGCATGTCGCACCTACCCGTGCGCGTATACGAGGCACCACCTCCCGATTAACCTCCGTGATCGAGAACATGCGCATAAATTCTTCTTAATTCATTTTGAAATGAAACGATAATGGCTCCGTGCTATTATCCGAAAGAAAGACTTCAGGAGCTCTATATCTCAAAAAGATACGCTCTTTGAGCTCCTTAAGAACTGCTTTTGATTTGGCTTTGCGAATGGGGATAAATGGGGATAACCTCGACTCATCGCCTAAATAAATCCTGAAAGACCAAGATATAGTCTGTAACGGTCTATTATCCGTTACAATAATAGCCTATCTACCCTAGAGCGAACAGCACCCTCAAATTAGCCTAACTAACTTAAAATCTAACACACTTAGAAATAGAGAGCACTTGCGAGCTCTTTGCGTAGAGTCTTGATCCCTCGAAGCAGTTGAAGACGACGAATAGCAGCCTTCTCCTTAGTAGGGATTGCCCCACCGCTCTTAGGCTGCTTACCTCTCCATTGACCCTCGTTTAGGGTCCACTCGCAGTCTCGAACACCTGTAAGCAGACAAGAAGACACATGTAAATACCTGAAATATATAAACTAAGGATTGAAAACATGCTTACCTTCTCCAGAGAAAAGAATATTCGCATCACCTCTGCAAACTCGACTTGGAAGTACTCAAAATGCCGGATACTCGTTGTCACACCTGCAAAATAGAGTATAACATGAAATATTACATCATTTAAATTAGAAGATTGGACTTAGCTTTACCTTCTCAGCTGTCTACAACAACCGCCATCGAAAAACACCAGCAGCAAGACACAAACAAGCAGAAGCACTCAGCTGTGAGCTCGCACGGCCTGTCCAAAACCTAGAAATAGAGATAATATTTATTGAATAACTATCGAAACTTGAAGTAAGAAGAAAAGCTAGATTACCTTTGTACACATCCATCGTAGAAACTGGTAGCACCTTGAAGAAACCTCTGGAATCAGAAATAGAAATTGCTAACTATAAGAACTGACTGCCAACAGCTACGCTGGATTTGAAAACACACAGAACAGACAGAATATTAATAGCAGATTCTCGAAACTCTCTTTTATAATAATTTAGACCTCACCTAGAAGAAGTAACAGCAAGAAGAAACTCTCCAATGTTGAAGCAAACAGGCAGCATAAACAACAGAGAGATGACACCTAACCTCGAAATCGTATTCTGCTCGTATCTCGCAGATGGTTGGCTGCATCATCCTCAGATCTTCAACACTTATGCAGCCACACTCACGGCAGAAACCCATGAAGAGTCGACACTTCTTCTCGCGAAGAGAATCAAAAGTACACTTGAAGCCGCATACACGCACAACACAGAGAGAGACACAAGCATCAGGTATAGCAGCACGTAGCAGCACATTAGTGGTCGCGAAGATGCGCGACCCTAGGTGAAGCGGAAGGAAGGAGAGACAAGCGGGCGACGGAGCAAGGGGCAAGCTCGCGGAACGAACCGACTCGCGAGCACTTGATGCTTCGCTCTGTCTGTTCGCTCCGGGACGCCGTTGAACTAGGTTATCCCATCGAATTTATCTCGGACTTTGTTACTTCGTCTCAATCGTTATCGCCACGTGCCTTCATCCATAACTCGACATCGAGAGTTGAGAAGCTGTGTCTTGTTTGTACGTCATAAAAGTAAGTTGCACAAGTATTATTGTGCCAGCATTTGATTTCTAAATCGAGAAGTCAAGTGAGAGATACGTCGTGGAAAATTTGTCGAAACACGCGAGTGAGTGTCAGTCGCACATCCGCGTCTTGTCGAAACTAGATTCTCGTCGTTGTAATACCTTCGAAACTAAAATCTCGTCTATAACCCGTTATCTTCGAAATTAGGGCTTTACGTGAATTCGCCGCCCGAAATCGGGGTCTCGCGATTAGCTAGCCGTAATACTTAGTTTTTTTGTTCGTGCCGAGAAATAAACTCGGCTGGCGCTCAACTATTCAAACTCAAGTCGTTGAGTTTCCTTTGTTTTTGAATAAGCATTATACTTCAGTTATTATTTTTATCCTTACTTGATTAGTGATTTATTTAAACCCATCTTCCCCATTTAATTAATGAGTATTAATAGTTTTATTGTAAATAGTGATTCGAATTTATTTAAACATAATTGATATACTCAAACTAGAGTATATCGGTATAAGTCGAATCCTTTTACAGAAATTGGGCAAAGGACCCATGATGTCACCTGTAACCACTTGCCATGGTCTAGTGACAGTCTTTCGCCCCAATACCATTCTGGAGCACGTTGTTCGACTTTGCACTGCTAACATACAGTGCATCGTCGAACATAGGCTTCCACGTCCTTACACATGCCCGGCCAATAATATATATTGGCTATCCGGGAATAAGTCTGATCTCATCCGAGATGACCCGCAGTTGACTAGTCATGCCCTTCATGAAGCACTGCTTTTCGCTTCTCCGTTGGCACAACAAGCTTACACGCCTCGTCATCGCCGATCGTCCCCATCAGCGATTCGTTTGGCTGGTACAAATACAATTGACCCCCTATAACCTTATAACTTGGGGTCTTCTTCCACCTTCTGCACCCAGTGCAGATACCACTCATCTTGGGTGTCATCATCCCAAGATATTGCACCAATATCAGGCTCGGCGCTCTCGCACATACGAGACAAGGCATCAGGTACGTTATTGAGAGCGCCTTTCCGGTGCTCCACCGTGTACTTATGGCTCTACAGCTCCAATTGAGCCATCGAGCCAACCTGCCCGTTCCCTAGAAAACTCCTGAGTTGCTTCAGGTTTCCGGGAGTAGGATATTCCATAGTCGGCGCGATCTTGTCAGGATCGGCCCGAAATCCATCTCTGT
The DNA here is from genome assembly GCA_900490025.1 of Megastigmus dorsalis. Lineage (NCBI taxonomy): Eukaryota > Metazoa > Arthropoda > Insecta > Hymenoptera > Megastigmidae > Megastigmus > Megastigmus dorsalis. The sequence continues at coordinate 12,490 of UELU01108170.1, forward strand.
TCACTACTACCACTAGCTATTTTGCCTCTTCTTGGCAGAATACATTTTTCTCGCGGCTGATAGTGAGACCTGCATCGTCGATGCGTTTGAGCACCTGCTCGAACCTCCTTAGATGCTCATCAAACGTCTCTGTTACGATGATGATGTCATTCAAGTAGCTGTACGCATATGGCTTAAGCTCAGATCCGATGACTTTATCTATCAGTCGTTGGAACGTTGCTCCTACTTGGCATCAACCGAAAGGTAACCGAGTATATTGAAAGAGGCCCATATCAGGGACTGTAAACTCTGTTATAGGCTTCGATTCGGCTTCAGTGGAATATGATGATACGCGCTACTCAAGTCAAGCGTAGATATTTACCTAGCTGACTGTAGCTTGCGCAAAATCTGATCCATGAAAGGCAAAAGATATGCATCTTTATTTGACACCGCATTGACTTTGCAAAAGTCGAGACATATCCTATATTGGCCGTTGCTCTTTTTAACCATCACGACAGGGCTTAACCAACTACTGTCAGACGGCTCGATTACTCCAGCCTCAAGTAATTCTCTCACCTGACGACGCAACTCCCCCTCGATCTTTTTCGAGACAGGATAATATTGTTTGATTAGCCGCTCAGTAAATACTTCGATTTCATACTCAGCGAGAGTAGTACATCTGAAAATACGTTCTGGCGGTCTAATCAGTCGATCTAGCAGCTGCTCCAGTTGCTCTCGCTCAGCTGATCATACGTCATCCAGCCCTATGGCAGACACAGCTGTGACTCGGTGCTCACTGAGTCCAGCTAGCTCAAGATCCGCATACTTGTTCTCATCTTTGAACAACAATCGGTTCTTGCAAGGATCCAAAACCGCCTTGAACAATCTAGTAAAGTTCACTCCGACGTAACAGTCTGCATCTAACTCTGGTAAGATAGCCACTGTCACGTCTTTTTGGATTCCTACGATCTCAAACGGTAGACTAACGTAGCCTACAATGGCGAAGTAATGACCGTTTGCAATTCTCGCACCTCTGCCATAGCTTGGTCGAAGCTCTTGACGGCACGCACTGGCGTTCTGTATTCCGACAGATCGTATCACTGTGCGGGCCGCTCCAGGAACAACGCTCGAATCCTATATCCACAGATGTTGACTTGCAACCACAATAGATCTTCACTTTCGTCAGGATTCGAACATTGTGCTGGCGAGCACTCACGCTGTTTAGAAGTATTTACTACTTCTCATCAACTTTCGTCGACCTCTCTGGCCGACTTAGAGGCCTTTGACGGGATCGTAGGAGACGCAGCGACCTCTACTATGCGCTCCTCCTTTCGTTTGCCATTTTATTGCTTCGGCAATCCCTAGCCAGATGTCCCGGGTTCTCTCACGCATAGCATTTCATCAGCTTCCGGCTTTGTCGACGGCTAACCGGTGCTGCATGCTGACCATGTTCTCCTTTCGCATCATTGGTTCCTGGAGAGCTAGGTCGGCCTTTGCGCTTACGATAGCCCTGTTGCTTCTTCAGCACTTCTGGAGAGTTACTCCGCGCTCGACGCTTGAGCTGCTCTGTGAGAGTCTTAACCTCTTTGAGCAGCTCAGTGAATGCCGTGGTTTCTGGTTGATACTGGCCTACTGCTGCCACTTTCATATCAACTCCAGAGACTACCGGTTTGGCCTTCGAAAGCTTGTGAGGCTTCATATATGCCACTTCCTTCATCACTACCTTCTGTGGCGACAGTCGACGTTTAAACGCCTCATGTGCTGTGCTAATGATCTCAGCTTCCCGCGCCAGCTCCATCAGTGACTCGACATCACGTGCTTCGACACGGCGCACCATACACTGTAATTTTGGTAGCATATATCGGTGCATCAGGTCCAGCTGCGCTTCTATCGAACGCACCGTGACCTGCTTAAGCACGATTGCCTGCAAACACGTGATAAAGTTACGCACCGGTTCCTCTTGGCCTTGGGTGCGTGCGTTAGCTTCAGCAATTGACCTCTGCTGAAACCCCTTGTTCACGTCATACCATCTCCTGGCGTGACACCTGCCAGTAATTCTGACAGAGAGGGTAATAGCTCCTCCTCTGTCAGATCAGCGAGCACCCGACACACTTCTACACAGATGAGAAATACATTAATACTTTGATCCTTTTCCCCCGATCGTCTTACGATTTGGCAAACCTCTCGACCTGCGTGTCGTGCCTGCGTGATGGTTCCAGAAATAAACCCTGTATTGGATCTGAGTCTATTACTAGCATTCAGATCCATCGTTTCACTGCTATTTCTCTCTGGTTCGTAAGCACCTGAGATTCCCCCTCTCACAGGCTGTGCCTACACCAGCAGCACTTGAAACGTTTGCCGCCGGCCTGTGCGCCAGTGCCTCTTCCAATAGGCTACTATTTCCAGAATAATAAGTAAATGTATCCTGGAAATTCACTTGAGGTCGCCTAATCGAGACTTTTTCAGCCTGCATCTCCGCATGCAGGCCAAAACCAGTGGCGTTTGGTCTCAATGAGCTTCTGCCTTCTAGTCTCGTACTAGAGGCTATCCGGAGGTCTTAGCCTACCGTCGCTGCCACTCTGCGTGCACGCGCATGGAGTCTTTGCGGCTTCTTCCAACGCTGTGCTGCGACGAGATCTCCGAGACCCTCTCGTTGAGCAATCTCATCTGCTTTTTTATTTCGGAGAATATGATCATGATATCCCCCGCTTGAGGCCCTGTAAAGACCACTGAAGCATTTCTTCCTTCGCCTCTTCACCCGTAGCTAACCCATCCGTCACGCTATCGGCGTCGCTCTTCCTAGTCGGCTTTTCTGTTCGCTCTACAGGGATCTGCTCCATGACCGAGCTCTTCTATTGAAGCTCCTTTTTCCAGCTGCGGCGGGTTGAGCCTGTAAAGCTGCTCCGCTCGTTCCTCGTCGCTTGCTTTCACTATTGGATCCACCGCTAGCATGTGCGAAGGATGCAACCCCTCCTAATTTACTTCTTCGTCGTAAATCGTGGACTCAGTCACCTTGAAGGCCCTTCCCTCGATGTAGGCTCGCTGCAGCTCTTCACGTTTCATTTGTGCTTTGAGCTCATCTGATTCCTCAGATGCCTCAAAATCGGCTGCCGAGTAAACCCCCAACAGCCATTTCTACAATCTATTCTTTTTTGCAAAGAGAAGACCCTGATGGCTAAACTGCAATTCCGTTAGCGCTTCCTCCAGGTCTTCCTCTTCCATGCCGTAGCACCAGCCCTCTAGTGCCTTTAGCGTTGTATCCGTCATTTTTCCTGGGACTGACGCTGAATTTCGCAATTACTCACGATCTGCCATTCGAATCTCGAATTCTCGAGTTCGGATCATACTCCGTGCACTAGATTTTGCTCTAGTGCACCTCTCCAGATCTGCTCATGCAAGGATTCGACTCTTGCCGCGTTCGGATCTCGTACTCTCGAGTTCGAATCCTGCTTCTACTCGAGTAGCTTTACGTGCTAGTACATTTTTCCAGGATTTTCGAATGCACAGACTTCACTGTCTGTGCTTCCTTCAACAAGAATTCTTCGGTTTCGAACCTCGACGTGCACAAGTTCGAACTCTTCTTTCGTTCGAACTTTTCTTGTTGTGCACGTTCGAATCCTCTGTTTCTGCGCGTTTTCTCCACTTGTGGTTGCAGGTTCGGATCCTGCTAGTGTTGTGCCGAGATCGATTTCACGTGCTTCCGGGAGTAATTCGCTCTCTACGCGAATTTTCAGTTTCTATGTTTAATATAATCATCTAGAACCATTTATTAAAGTACGTATTTAAAATTATTGAAATCTAATGAGATTGCATATTCAATGTATTCATTCAAAATCATTTACGATTCTACTTAATCAAAATACTTGAAGTCAATTTGCATGCAATGATGAAAATGCTCATTTAAATCTATAGACTATAATATTGTTATTCAAAATAATTAAAATCTATTCTACGTTTCTGCGTTTGATATCATCATTCAAAAACATTTACTACCGTACCAAAAAAATAATAAAGCTGCTTTATTATTTTTTCGACTATTATTTGTTACTGTTGTTAGAATCATATACACAATATATTTACTAATGTATATATTCAAAATAATAAATCAATTTGATTACAACGTTGAAAATTCTCATTAAAAAGCATTCACTCTTGAACTTATTTAAAGCAGTTAATGACTACTCAATTTTCATCTTTATAATGCTGATTCAAATCCATTTATTATTGTATCGATTTATTATTGTTATTCAATCGATTATTTCTAGCAGGGAAATTATTATAGCATAATAGCCTTTGCACAAATGATAGATGTAAATCTTCTTATTATAGAATTCTTATCAATTTTATTTTTTAATCTTGTATTAAATAGTGTTATAAAAATAATTTTCAGTAATTCTCTAATTTTTTAAAATTATTTTGAATTATTATTATGCTATAATAACTTTCTATAAGGAAACTATATAAGATATAACTTTCACCAATATATTCTATATATACTAATCAGGGCCTGATTTCATCCTTAATGCAGTTTCTAGTTCGAATATATTACTTGCAGAATTATTTGCTATATACAAATATTGATACACAATTCATATATATCAGAATTACCTGTATATGTCACAAGTATTATTGTGGTTGCGTGGTAAAGAAACAGACTGATAATCTGAATGTATACAGGGTTCAAGTCCCGGCAGAGTCGAGTTTTTTTTATTTTTTTCATTAATTAATTTGTATTTTAATTAAATTTAATAAATTTTATAACAAAAATGTGGATTAATATGGGGGATGCATATGTGACCCCATATGGGACCTTATTGCGAAATCAGTTGCGAAATCAGTTGTGAAACTTAACCAATGAGACAATCCCAAACTTCCGTAACTAAAAATTCTTGATGGAGTCATAGTTTAAAAACTTTTACTAAAAAAAATTTTCTTTATGGAGCATGTCTTCTAACTGAGGTTATATAACACACACTATAAGCGATTTGGAATGTTTTAATTTAAATTTAATTGATTTATATTGACAGAAATAAAAGATTAGCTTAGTTGGTAGAAGACAAGCTTCCAGAGCAAAAGATTGAGGGTTCAAATCATTGAAGAAGTTTTTTTTTTATTATCTTATCACCTCGGTTTTTCTAGGCTTAGCAAAAATTTTTAATTATTAACTTGTGAGAAGTTTGGCACAGATTATATTTTTTTATGCAAATAAATGTTTAAAAATTTCTGCACTTTTATCTACTCAAGTTACCCTAAATTCAAAATTAATGCAAAACCCTCTTTAGTATTTTATGAAGCTATTTATACAGTACTTTTTGCTGCCAATTTGATGGAAATTCAATTATGTTATTGTACTGTAGTGAAAACACAAAATGTAGAAAAAGGTATAAAAAGGTAAAGAAACTTTCAGTCAGTTGGTATAAAACTTTTTATACCTTTTTGTACATTATAGTACTAAATATATAAAAGTGACTTATTTATTATTACCTTTCTGTATACTTTTGTATATTTTCTTATGTTTTATACATTTAGCAATTTAACAAAAATGTTCAAATTTCGTAAAATGAAACTCCATTTTATAATTTGAGTGTTATCATCAGAATGCTGACACCTGAATAAAAAATATTTTTAAATTCCGAACTTTTAAATATTTTTTTATTGAAAACCCCAGAACCTGCCTCATAAAGATTATACATGCTTTTGACTAACTGTGGTACATTTTTATACCTTTTTAAAAATTTTATTTTAATTAACATAAATACAGTAGGACCTTCATTATTCGAACCTTCATTGCACTATGCAGCTACGCCTTAAACAGATAAAAGATTTTACCTGTCACAAAATGTAATGTAATTTTTGCATGTATAGTAATCATGTATTTTAATGAATATAATTATGAATTATACAACATTTTATTTATTTATTCTTTATTATACAAGTATTGGATTAAAACATAATTACATTGTTACTTACTGTTTTTCATAAAATAAAAATATATAAGCACATGTATACTGTATTAAATTTCATATATCCGTCTACATTACATATTAGTTCATTTCACTTTTAACTTTATTATTTACACACATATACACATATACACATATATATATATTTTTTATTATCTGAACTTCATCCAGTTCCATTTGATTCAATACTAGCCCTGCTTTAAAAAATCAGGTGATTTTTCACCTGACTTTTTGACACAATAAATCACCTGATTTCTCATGTAATGAACACTTTGTTTTTAATAATTAAAAAAATGTTTAAAACTTGAATTACGTTAGATCTAGCGGGACATATAAAATATAAAAAAATGCTAAAATGTAATTAACTTAGCTTAGGCCCCCTGTTTAGGAGTTATCAACTGGATGGTAATACATATGTCACACTAGGTCTGATTTAATACGAGTTTTAAACATTTTTTTTATTTGATTTGATTTGATTTGATTTGATTTGATTTCTCACCTGATTTTTCACTGGATTTTTTAAAGCAGAGAGAGGTTCTACTGTACGCATTTTTGTACATGATTGTACCTATCCATACCTTTTTATACCTTTAATACAATTTTGTACATTTTATTTCCAATAAGGTAGTTCCAAAAATGTTTTTTAATTAATAATATATAAATAATTTTTCAATCATTTTTCTTAATTCTTATTATATTTCGAAATTAAGTCCCTCCAACTGTATATTATATATTAATAAACACATTTATCACCATGTTTTTGATCGGTTAAATTTGAGTAATTAATAATAGTAAACTAATAATATTCAAATAGATGTATAAACTAGCAAACTGATCATAAATATATTAATATCATATTCACATATAAACATATTCATATGTAAACTATATCATAAATATATTAATGTCATTTTCACAGTACGTAAAATAAATTTTTAATACTTCAACTTTCAGTGAATACACATAAACAATAGTGTAAAAATTTACTAGCTAACTATAGTTTTACAATATATGTAAAGATAGACACCTTATATTTTTACTCTTCCAACCACTTTTGTGATAGACAATTCCAAAATTTTTAGAACTGTACAAGTTACAAAAAATAAATTTTCCTTAAACTTTAACCTTTATAACTTTTGGATATAATATATTTTAAAATTAAGAGTACACTGAATTTTATCAAAACTATTTCTGCAAACAAAAATTCTAAACTTATTTATTTTCTAATAGAACCATAAAATCATAAATAGCGCTCATGTTAGGGGCAATATGCATCAGGATCTATTTACGTACCGTATAGAACCAACGAATATAGACGTCTACATTCGTCGGTAGAACAATATGGGCTCGGACAGCCAAAAGAATGAGGAATGGGGGAATAAGGAATAAGAAGGAATAAGGAGGAATAAAGAAGGAATAAGGTGGAATATCGAGGAACAAGAAGAAATAAAATCAAATTACTTTATATAATTTATTTTTAAGCATTGTCATAAGCATTTCTGGTAATAGTAATATAATATTTATAAAAAATAATATTTAATTTTTAAAACACTAAATTTTGTACATGTATATGAGGCGTTTCACGTCAACTCTCCAAGCACGGCGCGCGAGCGCCAAAACACGCTGTGTTCAACTCGTGTTTAAACTACCTAAATGAACTCAACAAAAATATATAAAACATAGATT
>UELU01108177.1:0-10972 GCA_900490025.1 Megastigmus dorsalis
GGACTAAATCTGAGATTTGTACTTTTAAAACAATAAATTAGCAAATTTACACTTTTCAAAAACATAAAATCGTAGTTTTAATTAGTAGTTTAATTAGTAAATTTGCACTTTTGAAAAGTCCAAGATCGAAGTTTATACTTTTGTAAAGGACAAAGTCAATAAATTAGTCTTTTCAAAAGTATAAATTCAGAAATTTGCACGTTGGAAAAGAACAAAATCAAATGTTGGACTTTTAAAAGAACAATATCAATAAATTAATCTTTTGAAAAGTGAAAATCCGTGAATTTGTACTTTTGAAAAGTATAAAAACAAATATTGTACTTTAAAAAGGACAAAATCCAGTAATTAATTTTCTCATAAGTAAAAATGCGTAACTTTGTACTTTTAAAATTTAAAACATTACAATTTGCATTCAACTGCCACTTAATTGATAGAAATGTCATCGGAAAAATATCGTTATTAGGAGAAATGCATTGTGGAAAAAAAAGTTATATAAAAAAAAAATTTTGCCGGTGACAAGAATCGAACCCTTGTCGCACGAATCGCCAAAACGATAGTGCACGCGCTTTAACGCTCTCAGCCATCATTACAAATTGACATTATAGGTATGGAACTTATATAAACTTTTTTACTCCCTGAAGGGCTTAGGATAGTTTAAATCGGCGCCATTTCTTTTCGACTAATTATCTCGAAACTTACACTCATCAAAATTGAGTAAATAACCGTTTCCAATGCAAAATTTTACGTTCTTTCGTTTGGTGTAAACCATTTTCTCGGGGACGAAGCCGTTCTCAAGATATAAGCAAATAAAACTTTTAACTTTAACATTTCTTTGTTAACGGAATACGCGCCACGCGGGATGACGCGGTGAGGGGCGGTGCGTGGCAGAGGAGTGGGGTTACAAGAGACTCTTACGCACCGAATTAGTAGCAGCTTGCTGCTAATTTTACAGCAGCTCTGCTACTAAGGTAGTAGCATTTTGCTACTGATTTAGTAGCAGAGGTCTGATACGGTTTTAGTAGCAGCCGGATTGCTACTAGATTAGTAGCACATTTTTGTCCGTGTACAAGTGTGCGAAGCAAAGCCTCGCTTCGCTCGGGCAGCAAATCCGACTCGTGCGGTAATCACCTCTGCACACGCGTAGCGTATACTATTTTTCCTAAGAAGGTGCGCAAAGTTAGAAAGGAAAGGAAAGGGGTGGAAGCAAGTGGGGGGGGGAGAGGGTGCGGGTCCAGGGGCGAACAGTGGGCTAAAACACGATCATTTTTTCAAAATAAAATAACTCCACACAGGAGATACCAACTTGGATGATTTTTTTTGTACTTGCAGCTAAGTGAATGTAGATTAGAGGAAAAATAAAGAAAATTTTGACATCAATTTTTATAACCTCCACATTCTACAAGAATCACAGATATTTTTTTGAATTTCGCAGAAAACAATTTCACGGCTGCTATTGGTATGGCTGCCCTCGCTGCTACAGAGTGAATCGAGACGATAGCTTGATCGGCAATGACACGGTGGACGATAGATACAAGAAAACTTGTGCCACTTCCGAAAAAATTATTGCAAACAATTATCAGCTGATCGAGATGTGGAGTGTACGTACGATCAAGAACTGGCACGCAACGAGATGAGGTATTTTGTTGAAAATAATATCGACCTCGTGTACAGAAAACCTTTGGACCCCCGCGAAGCATTTTTTGGAGGCCGCACAGGGAATACTGTTAAAGCGTACGAGTGCAGCGTTGATGAAAAAATAAAATACGTGGATGTGTGTTCACTACACCCTTACATTTGTAATCGTGGAAAATACCCAATTGGTCATCCACAACTGTACATCGGTGCAGAGGAATGTGAAAAAATCGTGGGTAGGTCCAACAACGTGTCTAATGTTTTTGGTCTCAACATGTGCGACGTGCTGCCGCCGAGAAATTTATATCATCCAGTTATCTGCCTGTTACAATGCATGGCAAATTGTTGTTTTCGCTCTGCCGTTCATGTTGCGAAGAAATGCTGCGAGATGATTGTCCTCACGAAAATGCACAAGATCGTATTCGGCGAGGAACATGGGTGTCCGAAGAAATTAAAGCTATGGAGTTAGGCTATACTGTTGTAAACGTGTATGAAATATGGCAGTACGAAATTTTAAGCAAAAAACACTAGCATCTGGATACCCACCAGATTACATCACAGACGAGGCTAAAAGTGAATACTTGAAATTCCTCGAACAATACGAGGGTAAAGTTTGAATAGAGATGAAGTATGCTTCAATATTGGTCTAAGGTCCGTGGCAATGCTATGTCTGTACTCGCTGTGGGGAAAGTTTGCGCAGCGCGAAAATCTGATTAATGGAAAAGATTAATGGAGTTACTTACCAGTGCAGAAATCGAGGTGACGGGTCTTTTGCCTGTCAACGACGAGACTCTCTATGTCGGATGGCGGTACACTAACGCCTCAGTCAGACTATCACCGATCACCAGTGTTGTTGTTGTTGCTTTCACGACTGCCCAAGCACGGCTAAAACTGCTCGAATATTTAAACTAATTAGATAGACGCGTTGTATATTACGGCAAGGATTCAGTCATCTTTGTCAGCAATAGCATTTAACGCGATTTCCCGATTGGTGCAATGCTGGGTGAGCTGACCAACGAACTGTAAGAGAAGGGCGTAGGTACATACATCATAGCATTTGCATCGGGTGGTCCAAAGTTTTACGCTTACAGGTATAGCAAGCCTGACGGTCGCGAAGAATATGTGTGCAAGGTAAAAGGAATCCGACTAAATTATTCAAACAGCCAAAAAGTGAATTATGAAAGAATTTGTGAAATGGTAAAGGGCGGTTGAAGCGAAATTCTTTTAAACTCTTTGGCCATCAGAGACAAAAACTTGTCGACCTGTCTATAGCAATAGACGTTTCGTGGGTCTGAGAGCTATCTGTTCGGCTACAAGAACGAAACACTACTGTAACCTGATTGGCCACAGGAACGAAGTGGAAGAGAGCGAGCTCGACGCATGGCGCATGCGCTGATTGAGTCGTGGCCTCGTATCAACAGCGCTCACTAGCGACGGCTGCGCGAATCAGCTCATCCGCGCGCTTTCACGAGGCGCGAATCGGAGGCGCTGATCTGCGACGAGTAGTGGAAGAATTAGCTTATTTGTGCGCTTGCGCGAGCCGCGGATCGGGACCGCTCGACGCGAGTCGTGGGCGGCCACGGGGACCCCACTGCGGTCATCAGCACCTTGGGACAGAGGTACTGCGGTATCAGAGGGCGCCCTCTCAGTAAACGTCATGGATACGCGGTGGAAGCATCCGTGGACGTCTATGTGCGCCGGCCCGACAAGGTGTGGCAATAAACGCGTTTTAGATCATATTAGAGGCTCAACGTCATCGTCCAACATTTCATCGCTCGAAATTGTGATGCAGCCTCCAAGTCTAGCAGCTTCGCCAGCATCTTCTTCTTCTTCTTCCCACTCGCAACTGACGGCTGACGGTGTCAGTGAGTGAGCTGTAGCGCGGAGGAGAAAGAAACTTACACCGACACCACAAATTGTTCAATTATGGCATCAGATAAGTGGCAAGTACCAAAAAACAAAGAAAAAAAAACGAGAGTGTCTTAGAGGAGGGGGGAAAACTAGTGCTCTAGACTCTTTGATTGATTTGTTACCGTTTGAGATGCATGTTCCCGGCTATACATTTTGTGGACTAGGCACCAAACTGGCAGAACGACTCGAACATGGTGAGATGAGGATCAATCCTCTGGATAATGCCTGTCGGGAGCACAATCTAGCGTACAGTGACAAGAAAAAGAATAATCGTCGAAAGGCTGATCGTATACTGTCCGAGCGTGCTTTTTCTCGTATGCTTGCTCAAGAGACACCACCCGACGAGCGCACTTTTGCAATGATGACCGTGTTGTATGGTCAGTAAAATAACTTTTGAAAAATTCTTTTCTCGAATCAAGAAAGCAATAAAACCGTGCGATAGGATGCAGAAGAAGAGGAAGAATAAATCTCTAAAAGATAAGAAAAATAAAAAATAAGTAGGATGTTTGAACAGCTTTATTATGGCCTCCCGCAACCTACTGCCTACGCCGGTGCAGATAAGATTTCACACGCTACACGCTAAAAATGTCATAGAGAAAATAAGATCGATTAGGTCGAAGGCCAAGATGCTTACAACTTACACAAGCAGGTGAGACATCGATTTCCCCGAAGATGCTATAACGTACGCAATTTTGACGATGTGTGGGAAGTCAACTTAATGAACATGAGGTCGATAAGCTCTTACAACGATGGCTACAACTATCTTCTCACTGTCATCGATGTTCTCAGCAAGTATGCATGGATCGAGCCTATTGTGACCAAGAGTGCAAAAAGTGTTGCTGACGGCTTTCAACGAATTTTAGCCAGGAGTAATAAAAGGAAACCGCTAGGAATTCAATCGGACAAAGGAAAGGAGTTTGTTGGATCAGCGATGCAGATATTGTTGAAAAAAAATGGAAATAAATTTTAGGGTTGTACGAAGTCCCGATACGAAGGCAGCTGTAGTAGGGAGGTTCATAAGAACTATAAAAGAACGAATGTGGCGTTATTTTACGCACAAAAATACACGAAGATACATTGACGTATTACCCCAACATTTGCAAGCCTACAACCACACCAGGCATTCCGCCACTAAGATGACTCCCGCATCCATGACTCTGTACAATGCTGCAGAAGCATGACAAAATTTAAATTTACGCTACAGCAGCATCAAACCGAGACAGGCTAAATACAGTGTGGGCGACTTGGTGCGGTTCAGTCGAGCGAATAACGTTTTCGCGAAAGACTACGAGGGCGGTTGGACGTTGGAGCTGTTCAAAATTGCAAGAATTTCATTAACACCCCAATCTTCGGTTTACATTTTGAAAGATTTGACAAACGAGGATATTGACGGTATTTTTCTACGAAGAGGAGCTCTCGCGAGTTAAAACAGATTTAAACAAAGCAGCGTTTGAAATTGAAAAAATTTTAAAAACTAGAAGTAAAGTTCAGGCAAAGGAGTATTACACCTCATCAAACAATCACCAATAAGACGCGTCCCGAATAGAGCTTCAGCATCGTTTATAAGACCTGGTATTAATCAAGATGTCAAAACTCTCATAGACGAAATTAATAGTATGGACAGTGTAAAAAATCATTTGAAGTTTGAGGTCGAACGTGGAGGCTACGTTAGAGTTTGCCAAATTCGTACAGAGTCTGGTTGAAGTCAGCTGGATCACAATTTATCCCTGTCGGAGAGATTAAAGAAAATTCTTGGATTCGAGAATATAAACTCTCGTGTCATCGTCGTTGATAAACCGATAATTAACGATCGCCCAGCCAATCTCTCCAGTGGTCTACCTACAATGCTGATGCTCTACAGCGACGTCTTGGAGTCGTATATGACAGGAGACGTTCAATCGCACCTATTGAGAGCTGTGTCTCTCAACTTTGATAATTACACATATGGTGGGGTAATGATTAAACATTTCTCACCCTCTACGTCCCTACCTTTGCTATTCAATACATTTCGTACGATAGAAAGAGATATAAGAGATCAACTTGGCGAACCAATACCATTCGATTACGGTACGTTGAGGGCTACACTACACTTTAAACGTATAGAGTAAAGATGAGTCGCTACGAGGAATACTTTGGCATGCAGGTCCGCGTTGATGGGGTAATAAGTCGGGGTGTTGGGGTGTTGGCCGTATCTATGCTGGCTCACCCTACCAGACAGGTCATGGTGGTATTGACTCATTTATCGCTGGAATATTCCGTAGGGTTCTCCCACTCCTGAGCCGTGGAGCTAAAGTTGTTGATAAAGAGGCTTTACGTACAGTTATGAATGTTATGTTCCATGTTGCTACGCATAACACAACGCTTAGAGACTCATTGTGAGAGAGTCTGGCGAGAGTCTCAAGAGAAAGGCCGAAGAAAAGATGTATAAATTAATGGAGGAGTCCGGTTATAAAGTACCTCGCTATATTGAGCCGCCACAGTTGCTTCAGAGCTTGAGCACCGCAAACACCCGCTCAAGTGGGAGGAAAAATAGGAAGCAGCATAGAAAGTGTGTCAAGAGGAATAAAAAGACGCCAAAGGGACGTGTGATAAAAGAGAAAAGGAAAGAGGAGAAGATGCAGAGGAAGAGTAGTAATCGATCTACAAGAGACATTTTTGGTTAATAAGAATGGCTTTCCTACACACCCAATCGTGCGAATGTCCGAAATCTGAATTACTCCTGTTTGAAATTCCGCCTACTCAGACAACGATTGAGGGTTCGCATTGGGTGCAGTATAAGTCTATATCATCGTTAACCGATGACTCGCCAATAGAATTTGTAATACCGGGGAATGGCGAGGAGTACATTGATCTTGCTCATACCACGCTCAGTTTACGCGTATCTCTCAGATGTATGACTATTGAAGATGTTTTACCCGAGGGTTCCGAGGCTTTAACGAATCGCGCTGCACCTGCCATCAACTTCATGCACTCGCTATTCAATCAAGTCGATGTCTTTTTCAATCAAAAACCTGTGTTACCACCGACTAATGCATATGCCTACAGAGCATACTCCGAGACACTGCTTAATTATGGACCTGCTGCAAAGGCATCACACTTGACATGTGTTTTATGAACAGCCCACACAGCTGATAAAATGGAAGACACGAATAACGAGAATCTAGGTCTCGTAGCTCGACGTAGACTTTTAACTGCTAAGAAATCGATGGACATGATCGGTCACCTTCACTCCGACGTTTTTAATCGAGAAAAGCTGCTGCTGAATGGTATAGAGGTTAGAATTCGTTTAGTAAGATCTCGAGACAGTTTTTCTCTGATGGATCCTGCGGGCTTCATGGGCATTCAAATCGAGGAGTCCAATCTTTCAGTTAGACTTGTGAAAATAAGTCCTGGCGTGCTGCTCGCTCACAGTATGGCACTTTCAAAAACAACTGCTAAATATCCGCTTACACGAGTGAAAGTCAAGGCTCTAACAATGCACAGTGACGTTCACGTTGAAACTTTGGATAATGTGATATTGGAGCAGTTGCCCAAACGCATAATCGTCGGTTTTGTTGAAAAAAAAGCTTACAATGGTGAACGAACTTTTAATCCATTTAATTTTCAAAATTTTAATATTAATTTTTTGTGCTTATATATCGACGGCGTGCGAGTACCCTCGAAAGCACTACCACCTGATTTCAAGAAGAATAAGCTATACATCGATACATATCATACGCTATTTTCTGGCACCGGTGTTCATTTTCTCAACGAGGAAAATGAGATTAGCCGTGAAGCATACCCTAACGGTTACTGTCTTTTTGCATTTGATTTGACGCCCGATTTATCGGCTAATGAATACACCATTGGAATCTAATGAAGCACGGCAGTGTTAGATTAGAAGTGAGATTCGGTAATCCGCTGACTAGTACAGTGAATTGTATCGTGTATGCTGAATATGACAATATCTTGGAAATAGATTCTTCGCGCCCAGCTATCGTGGACTTTAACGGTTGAAAAGACGACTCCAGAAGTCCCTGTCATGGTGCAACACGCTGCTTTAACTCTCGTCTACGACAGTTTGCCTCGAGCGCTTGGACGGCAAAGATGGATCTAGTAGTAGATATACAATAGATATAGTACAGATTTTCGTCAAAAACAATAAAAACAGTTGTTCGCCTAAAGAAATAGCTATCATGGCTTTAAAAGGTGAATTCAGTGCTCACTTGTTTGTCGCGCCAGCAAATCCAATCACCCGCCTAAGTCAAGAAATTCGGAAGCAGAATGAGTGGGTGACACAGCATCATTATGGTCTCGACTACTTTGAGGGGGAGATAACCTTAAAAGCTTTGTACAGAACTCTGAAAGACGTTACGAGAAAACTGAGGAAAATATATGTTCGAGGTAAGAAAAAGTGGCTGACCTTGCATAGAATAACATCAGGGAAGATTATTAATTTGGAGTACGATAATGATTGCCCATCATTTACCAAGCTGCCGTGAACCGGTAACTACTGTCTTCACCACGCCTTAAAAAGCCAATATCTTCAATACACTTGTGCTTCAAATAATGCTTATAGATTGAAAGCTTGGCTAAACACTCGTGAGCCACAATCTTGCGCAGAATTTACTTATACAATACCGCCGCAGCTTGCGATGAATAGCCTGGAAATCCTGAAACATTTATCGATGATTCCATCGCATACTGTGGGTGTCTTCCCGGCCGATCAGATCCCGCGGGTGTGGGCGAAACCGACCGCATTTGTTTTTAACACCGATAGTCATACGAAACCCGGTATGCATTGGATCAGCATTTACATCGACGTGTCTGGACATGCTTTATATTTTGATAGCTACGGTATACCGCCATATATACCGGATCATATAAATCGCTTACGAAAAAATTGTAAACAATACCGATGAAATGCTACGCAATTGCAAAGTGATACGTCTGACGTGTGCGGCCAATTTTGTATAATGTTCTTGTATTACATGAGTTCAGGATTAGGTTTCCAGAAATTTCTCGACAATTTTTGCGCCGACTTGCAGAAAAACGATACGATAGCCAGAGCTCACGTTCAGTACAGGAATGCTGACGCTGTCTTTACTGAGAACGGGGCATGCTTCGTCAACTGTTTGCAAAACTGCAGTTCTAAGATGTCATTCATATAGTCCTTGACCGGAGCTAGTCATTGTACGTGCACGCTACCATCCCACTACGACACAATGTCTCATGCAGAGCATACATAACCAGAGCGACTGGCATTCGCTCCCAATCAGTCGACCAGTAGACACTCAAAGAAGATAGATAGCCAGTGCGAAAGTTGTGAACGTCAACACCCAATATTTAATACCACGTACTATTTAAACAAGTCGTGTACAAAGAGGCTTGTGACTGGCCTGCAGTACAGTGAAGATTTAGAAGAAACGATCGCCTATCAACCGATAGTATTTCTAAAAGGTTTAGACAGCTTCGGTGTTCCATTTGACGCCGGTAATAAGAGTACGCTTAAGAACATCTTCCCAAATATCAACAAATATTTTGCTGGGCACGGCGATGATCTGCGAGATACTAAAGTTTATGGTCGATGGTAGACACTGAGATACACATTTTGCCACATAGAAAGAGCTATAGAATTGAAGGATGATCGACGTCCACTCTCATGGAACGGTTCGGTGACTAAAAAACCTAGACGCAGTATTATCAAAAAAGTAACATTTGATCGATTGGAAGAGATTTCAAAGTGCGTAGAAAATTATTTAACGTACTTAGAATCTTTCAAATACAGTACGCTTGTATTATTTGTAAGTACGCTTGATTTTACTATCGATAAGTGTCAATCGCTTCTGTAACGGTCCAGTTTTATCTCTCTCTTTTATTAGTGAGATTTTAGTTAATAAAACTGGAGAGTTTTTATATTGATATGAGGATTCATGTACTGGACTCGATATGAGCTAGTGTATATATCTTGTCGTAGGAATTAGGTAGTAGGATGTTTGAAGGAAAGGATTATTATAGGATTTTATGAATAAAAGTGTTTTATAAGAAGATATAAAACTTTATAAGGTCATAATGCCTGCAAAAGTTATCAATCATTCCTCATTGTATTTTATCTGAGGAGACGTATTGCTCTTCAGATATAACAATTGAGATTTTGTTATATATGATAATGTCACCTAAGGTATAGTACCCTCAGTAACAATCATATATTTTACGAATAATTATATATCCCCTGAAATACACGCCTTGGTATTTCAGGTGAAACAATTATATCGTATTTATTTAGTTTGAGAAATATTAATGATAGTGTCCTTATATGCGCTCCTTGGCTTTTAGGACAATCATTAAAGATCTCTTTTTGTTAATTGTTTATTAGTGATAGAGATTGATTCTATCATTAATATGTTAATAAATTTTATTATTTTTGAATATTACTATATATAATAATTTTAGATAAAAGATAAAGAATACTAGTTTAATTTATTATTATCTTTTGTTGCTTACACTTTATTCACTTGGAACTTGGACTTCCTTGTTCCTTACTTGTCTCTTTTGGAGAGCTCTGGATGGACTGAGATCGAGCAGTGTTAGCTACTCAGCTTTTATAGGATGGAAGTCAAAGTTCCATTACATTCGATTTTATACATTTTAGTTATAATATGTTTAATTTGTGATTTTGTTTTATCTTCCTGAAA
This sequence comes from Megastigmus dorsalis, assembly GCA_900490025.1. Classification (NCBI taxonomy): domain Eukaryota; kingdom Metazoa; phylum Arthropoda; class Insecta; order Hymenoptera; family Megastigmidae; genus Megastigmus; species Megastigmus dorsalis. The sequence goes on from UELU01108177.1 coordinate 10,218, forward strand.
AAACACTTAAAAATAATACGTGTGAGGGAAAAATATACATGATATAAAAAATAATATCTTACCTATAGTTTTTTATAACTTTTTTACCGATTACAACAATTAAATCTTCTTATATACATAATATTTATGAGATGTGAGAATATAGAGTAAATTATAAAATTTTAATTTAATTCTTTATTTCATTTCAATCAAATAAAATAATTACTCTCACTCAAATATTATCCGCAAAACAGTTTCCAATAAGAATTCAAAAAGTAACAAGTCACCCGAAATAGTCCAATGCAAAAAAAAATAATCCCTAGCAAAACATAAAAAACCATTTCGAATTCAAACGAGTCACGCGCTCCAATTCTACTTACGATACAGCGCAAGCGCGAGCTCCTTCGCGCAGGTCACGCAGATTGCACGATAAGCGCAAGGCCCCATTACACTTGCAAATTTCACGTATACGATTTATCGTCTATAGCGCCGAAACTATTAATAGGAAAATTCCGAAAACATTATTAAAATTCAGTGGGAAGGCCCCTAATACCATCCACCACGAAAAACCATGAGAAAAGGACAAATTAACAATAAACTTGAAAAAGCATTAATAGATAATTTTAGAATATAAAGGGGCGATCTATTTATAGCACCGAAATATCTAAACACGTGTTTCTAATTAATATTTTAGATAAATTCCAAAGATAATATGAATTCTAGGACAATTATGAAGAATCAAATAGAGAACGATACAAAATTCAAACATCCTTTTG
>UELU01108250.1:2048-13465 GCA_900490025.1 Megastigmus dorsalis
CCTTTCATGAGCTCTATGAGCAGGTTTCCGTCCCTCGTCTCGCGCATCTTGCCTACCTTAGAGCCAACTTCCTCCTTGCTCGCCTTCTGCTTAACTGCCTTGAGCATATCGGAGTATGTCCTCTTGGCGTTTCCGGTTGCCTTTATAAGGACGGCCTCTGCTCTCGGCCTCGGAAATTTCCTACTCTGAGGTGCCTTACCAAATACTGGTCCTTTTCTTCTCTCCAAGTTTCCTTCTTCCACCTTCTTTCTCTTTCGTCTGATGACTCTTTCCCAGTCTTCAGAGCCACGGCGACTTTGCGGGGTTCTTGCCACTTCGACACTAGCATGACTTAGTGATCGGTCGCTCAGAGATTTGACAGTAGAGCTTAGCTGCTCCTCTCTGGTGACGACTCTTCCGTGGCCGTCGACGCTCATCTTACTTGCCTTGGTTAAGGAGTCGTCATGTGGACTATTTGCCACTCTCTTCTTTGTGGGCTTGTCTTTTCCTTCTTCTGGCTGTATCATCATCCTTTCGAGCTCGTTTCGGTAAGCCGCTTTAGCCTCCATGTTTCTCTGTCTGCTCTTGATAAGCCGTCTGAGGTGCGACATTGCAGCTGCGTGTTCGTTCTTCACCGCGGTGTGGATATTTCTAGCCTTGCTCACCACCTCCTCTATAGCGATCATCCTTTGCTCTAGCGCATCTAGGGATTGCTGCTCCGATTTTTCGTTCATCTCTATCTCTATCTCTATCTCTATCTCTATCTCTATCTCTATCTATCTTTATCTCCATCTCCATCTCCATCTCCATCTATCTCTATCTCTATCTCTATCTCTATATCTATCTATCTCTATCTCTATCTATCTCGTTCTCTATCTCTGTCTCTATCTCTATCTCTATCTCTCTCTATCTCTATATGTCTCTATATACCTTTATATCTATCTCTATCTCTATGTATCTCTATCTCTATCTATCTCTATTTCCATCTCCATCTCTATCTCTATCTCTATATATCTCTATCTCTGTCTCTATCTCTATCTCTATCTCTATCTATTTCTATCCATCTCTATCTCTATCTATCTCTATCTCTATCTGTCGCTATCTCTGTCTATATCTATCTCTATCTCTGTCGCTGTCTTCCGTAGTGCACACTTGGCTTTGTACGAGAATTTGTGGTAGAGGCACAGTGTCTTCAGTACTTCGGATTTAAGTCTCTGCAATGATAGACCGCGTATATCCTCCATATCACACACTATCAAATTAAATTGTTCGAGCCATTGTTTTTTTTCAGCACCTTTCACGCACAAACTCTTGCATCCTGCAAAGTATTTCGCAAAAAAAATTCAAACTCTTCGTAGGGTAATTTACCTGAGCTCCAAAACAAGCCGTGATAATTGCGCTCTAACCAGAGATTTGTACTCTTATACTTGGCTGAGAGTCTACACCACGATGTTGGCGGTTTGAATAAAAATACCCGCGGTTAGAGATTTTCGTAGAGATGAGCTAGTGCCAGTTCCTTGACAACAAACTCATTGACTGGTTGTTTGAAACCTTGTACATCCAGTACGTACTCCATTGCGACTACATGCATTCATTCGATTGCTGAGCCCTTTTATATCATCATTATATCCCACCACTTAGACCAGTTTTTTGCCATCTCCACTTATGGGATTGTACTCGACTATATGATCGTGTAGTATTGAGCAGTATGCTAAAGTCCCCGCGGGGAAGTCTTCCCTAGCCTTAAATTCAAGACGCACATCGACTGGGGCCTGTTTCAGAGACTCATTCTGTTTGGAGCCTTGGCTTTGCCTGTTCTTTACCAAAGTAAGCCTTTTGAAAGTTATCGTATCAAAAAGTAAAAATGGCGGGCGGCTCGAAGGAGCCTCCTGACAGAAACAGTGTAAAATATTATAAATGTCATCGGAAAAAGGTGGTGGCAACAGTGATATGTATAATATGAGAGAATGTTTATCACAAAAGTGATTTCGATAAATTAAACAATACAAAATATGTAGGGGAATACCTTGTAATTTGCCTAGAACATAATTTAAAGGACATAACCTCTAATTGTAAGGATAAGCACGTGTTAAATGAAATGACGAAAGGTGTGATAGCGCTTATTAAGCTTAGAACAAATGAAGAAACAAGAGAAGAGCTATTACAAGACATACGCAACAAAAGAGCAGAAAGGCAAAACACTACTATTAGAGACGAAGAAAGTGAAATAGATATACTAGTAGCTGAAAATACATTACTAAAACAACTGGTGACTGAACTCCAGGATAAAAACCAATTACAAAAACATTTAATAGAAATGCGAAAAGAAAAAAACACAACAAATTTCACTAGTAACAAGTCATATGCTAATGCGCTAAGTGAAATTAAACCGAAACCACAACGAGTACCAAAAATAATAATAAAATCAAAGCAACCTAACCAACAAAAGATATTGGAAAAGATAACACACTGCCTAGTTAAGGAAATCGAAGTATAAACAAAATATTTAAGGAAGAAAAATGAAAATGAATACGAAATAAGCTGTATGAACATGGAAAGTTTAAAAATAGTAGAAAAAGTGATGACTGATAAAATTGAAAACTGTGAGGTAAAAGTTGAACAACAAAACAATCCAGAAATTAAAATTATTGGTATAAACAATTCAACAAATATGGATAAGGACAATATAGAAAAAGATATAAACAATAGAAATTTCAACCAATTTGAAAGTTGTGGGAAGATACTGCATGTGTATCTAAACAACAGAAATAAAACAAGCACCATCCTAATGGAAGTACCAGCTGAAATTTACAAACACACCAGAGTAAATAAAAATAGAATTTTCGTAGGTCATCAATGCTGTAAAGTATATGATCTAATAAATATTACTCCCTGCTCCAATTGCGGAGGTTTTGGACATAATGGTTCAAAATGTAAAAATAGTTCAATATGCATAAAGTGCGCTGGAAACATCAGTGAGTGCAAAAGTACACATACAGAGTGCATAAACTGTACATATAATAATGCTAAGTATACAACAGCTTTACTAACGGACCATCCAGCCACCGATAGAAACAGATGCACAATACAAAAAAACAAAATAAACAAATATATCAATGCAACAGATTATCCCATAGCACCTATCTTGCCAAAATGGGATACTTCACTTATTAGAACAATGCACGATCACCACGTCAAAAACCTGCCTTATCCAGGAGTACAGAAGACAGCAGCAAGAGAAATATGATGAGTCAGCATATGAATCTGATAGAAGATATACAAACACAAGTAATCCAACAAGAGGTTTCATATAATGATCTTAAAACTCTTAACCTTGAAAGAAAAGTGAAAGATAATTTGATTTTATATTTAAATATTAGAAGCTTGAACGCTAATTTCTATAAGTTACAAATTTTTATTAAGAGTCTAAAGGTCAAACCGTATGTTATTGTATGTGCTGAAACTTGGGAACTTAAACACCATCAATATTTCAACTTGAAAGGATACAAGATGTACTATAATCATAGTATAATTAACAAATCAGTTGGTGTAGTCGTGGATATAAAAAAAGAAATAACACGAAACACGGAAATAATTGAAATTGGTAGACTTAAAATTTTGAACACTTTTATTCAACTGAATTCTAATAGCAATCTCGAAATATCTGCCTTGTATAGATCACACGATTTACCTAAACCTGAATTCAATATGAATTTAAAAACTTATTTAATGCAAAAAGAAACACTAAAAATCACCTTATAATTGGGGATTGCAATATAAATATCTTTGAAACCAATGACATATGTCAGGATTTACTGAATAGTTTTCTTGAAAAAGGGTTTTTCCTTGGTTTTATAGATACGACTAGACCATATACTTTAGGTTGCGAAAATGGATCATGCATTGACAATATATTTATTAAAACATCATCAATTAGTACCAAAACTTTTAAACTAGTGATCCCTTTACCTGATCACTATCCATTATTTATAGAGATTAACAAGAAATTAAAAACTGAAACAAAGGAAGCAGAAGAAACAAACTATTTTTATAATTACAACAAAATATACGATGTAGCAAGTAAAATAAATTCGACACGATATAAGTCAATCGATGATCCTAATAAAGCAATTGACTTACTTATAAAAAATATACTATTATCTTTAGAAAAAGTTAAATGCAAAACAACACATAGAACGAAATAAAAAAAGGCTCCAAGAAAAGATTGGATTACAAGTGCAATTATGAAATCATGCGAAAAAACGGAAGCTATGTATAACAACTTTAAAAAAGATCCAACAAATGAACTATTAAAAAACAAATATAAAAATTATGTTAAAATATTAGATAAAGTTATATTAGATGCTAAAATGAAATATGAGAAAAACCTAATACATAAAAATTGTAGTAATCCTAGACAATTATGGTCAATTATTAATTCGAAACTTGGCAGAAAAGGCATTAAACATAACAATATTGATATTATACATAATGAAAATAAAGAAACGATAAAATATCCAGTTGAGATAGCTAATACTATGAATGAGTATTATTGTAAAATAGGTGAGAGCTTGAGTAATAACATAAAAACACCTATAAATAATACCTACTATACATTTAACCCACCAAGAATAAATGCAAATTCCATATTTATTAAACCTACAAATAAGTTTGAAGTACAAAAAATTATACATAATTTGAAATTAACAAATGGCGGAGTTGATAAAATTAATTCAAAAACACTGAAAATTATATCCATTTTTAGTACTGATACATTAGCTCATATTTTTAATAGATGCACAGAGCAAGCTATGTGGCCTGATGCTCTAAAAGTGGCTGAAGTAGTACCAATACATAAATCTGGCACTAAACATGAAATTTGTAATTATAGACCAATATCTTTGATATCTAATCTGGCAAAAATTTTTGAGAAAATAATTTACAGCAGAATTTTTAATTTTGTCTCTAAGTACAATATTCTACATACAAAACAATTTGGTTTCATTAAACACAAAGGAACAAAAGATGCATTAAGTTTTATTGTAAATAAAATATATGACAATTTGGGCAAGAGTACATCCATTGCTATAACCTTCTTAGATCTGGCAAAAGCCTTTGATACTGTAAACCATAAGATTTTATTAGACAAAATGTACGCATACGGAATTAGAGGAAAATCTGACAAATTATTAGAAAGCTACCTCAACAATAGAATGCAAAAGGTTAGGATAGGCGAAGTGGAAAGCAATTGGATAAAACTAAACACTGGAGTCCCTCAAGGAACAATCTTAGGCCCACTACTTTTCATATTATATGTGAATGATTTATTCACTAAAATGCCAGAAAATTCTATTTTGTCATACGCTGACGATACTGCGATAATATCTACAAGTAAAACTTGGTCAGATGTAGAAATAAAAATGAACAAATACCTGAAAACCGTATCAAATTGGTTAGCAATAAATAAACTATCTCTGAATATACAGAAAACTGTATATATCACATTTGGAAACTACTGTGACAGTGTTCCTAATAAAATTGATATAAATATAAATGATGAAAACCTAAAGAGAGTGGAAAGTTGCAAGTACTTAGGGCTGATTTTTTATTATAATTTAAACTGGAACAAACACATTGAATACATTATTAAAAAAACAAGATATTTAATTTTTGTTTTCTATAAAATATCGAAATTTATTCAATGCAAAACATTCAGAACTATATACTATGCATTATTTCACAGCATAATTACTTATGGAATCATTGCATGGAATGGAGCTTATAAAAAATGTCTGCAATTATTACAGAAAATTCAGAACAGATTACTAAAAATAATAAATAAAAACCCTTTTGTGCAAGATAATCCAATGAACTTGCAAAAATTATTTGAATTTGAAAGCTTAACTTACAATTATAATATTCTTAAAGAGAAATACGTTAACTCAACTAGCAAAACAAGGCATAAACTTATTAATTTGCCAAAGGTATCCAAGCTGTTAGTGATAAGAGTAGTTATATTAGAGCTATTAAGTTGTTCAACAAATTGCCAAATAATCTCAAATCCTTAAATATGGGGATAAAGTCTAAAAAAAAGTTAAAAAAATGGATCCATACATATATATAAAAGAACATATTACTGTTATATTTTGAAGAAATAATATTTTTTGTTAAGAAGACTTATGACAGTCTTCATAGTTTTTAAGTATTAGTAGATCAATAAAGATCTGCTAATTTAGTTTTGTAAGGAATTCATGTAAATTTGCATGTACCAGACCTGCATACAGGAAATGCTATTTTCCTCTGCAGGGTTACCATGTATACTATGTAATGTACTTTACTCTGGTTTAAATAAAATAAATAAATAAATATCGTATAGCATAGGATACTGATTCTGTTGAATATTGAGATTTGAATTACCATACGGGTAGTATTGTGAATTGAGAAAGAGTTTGACATTGCTTATATTACAATGATCAAAACGGCTTGCATTGGCAGCTTTTTGAAGAAAGCAGAAACGAGGTTTCTCTAGCTGATTTGATGTCTTAACAGTCCAAACATGCTTCGAGGTTGTAGGTAGAAGAGGATACTCATACAATTCCCAAGTACGGAAACTCATAGCTATAGGTATATCCTTCTCTATATAGCTCAGCAAGCGTATCTTGTATTGATCAGACATCAAGACATCAGGCATTAACCATTCAACTCTCTTTAGATCAATTTGAAAATTTTCAAAACCTTGCTGACCAGTAGCTTGAGTTTGCATAACCTCATTTAAATCAGAATGAGCACATGCTTTATGTTAACCACAATTTTACGATAGTCTTCCGCAAAGTCTAAAATCATACTCAGCGGTATGGATTCATCAAAGTAACCATTATTATCTAGTTTTTGAGTCTCCTTGATATCAAGCCATCCTGCGTTTTCTCCAAGTAAACTCTGACTTGGACTGAATGATAGTAAACCTTTCATAAGGCTGACTGCTTGACGACGTGGTAAGCTGTTAATATAGCCTCTACCAATCTTCACATTATACAGAATACCCATATTATAATGTTGACTTGATGTGTAATCGCACTGTTATGACCTTACCTCGAAAATTGACTAAATCTCCGTCTTGATCAACGATTCGCAACTGTATTTGATTTGACTGTATTTTACTAGTAAGTAAATGATTTACGATGGAATTTCGATGATTTTATAACCTGGTAGTACTGCCGGGAAAAGCTCATGTATAGTGTGCACCTTTTTACTGTTTATATATGCACCGGTTATTATATTACATTGGATGCGCAAGGCGTTGACTTTGAGAATTGCTACAGGTAATTCTGAATTATGTTTGATATTGTCAGCTAAAGTACGTTGGGTAAACCCCAGTAGTCGACCAATAGAGTCTGTAGATCGAAAGTTAATGATATGACTGCACTTTATAAAGCTACGAAGAGTGTTGTTGTTGGGTTTGATGCTAATCGTTATGCCTTTGGATGCGAGGGCTTTCTGCAAATAGCTCTCGATATCTTCAATCTCGTAACTACCTATTGGTAAAGTGAGTACTTCTTCACCTACGTAGAATCGATTATTACCCTCGTCAATATTGGGTATTGAATTGAAGGTTAAAAGCTCTACAAGACCTAGAGTATAACTTTTATTTGGGGAAAGTTCAATTGGTGGAAAGTATTGTGTTTCTAGCACGGATGACGTTCCAGACAGACTCAACGTAAATGAATCTCCCATGACGTCACAAACAAGACTAACCCTTTTCAGCTGCTGCATATCCTTATATATTTTTTCCACACAAGAATTGCACGCAAAGATGGCCACAATTGTACGAATTGTAGTCTTGGTATCTTTCATAATTGTACTTGACACTCGCAACTCGAAGATAATCCATCAGCTCAGAGGGTGGCTGTAAATCACCAAAACTATCGAAATACCCAACATCTTTACCTCTTTTACGATAGGCTACCCAGTGAGTGCCACTTCCCATGTCATCATCAAGATTCACAATGGCCGATTCTCGATATTTCGGTCCACTCTCTGGTAATGAGTTCCGCATAAATATACCGCGAAAATATGAAATTTTCAAAAGCTTGGAATACTTCAATAAATCAACGTCTGTCAGTGCTCGTTTAGGCAATTTTATTTTGAAGTTTTTTTTTCCTTCAAACCTTGTCCACGGTAGGGTTTAAGATGAATAACATAGCCTTTCTTATGTGGTTTCAAATAGAGACCCTTGCCAAGAGCAATAGCTTCCATCATTTTGTTATGCCTATGGATCTCCTCAAGTTGTCGTTTGGCAGCGCTAGCATTATTCACAGCTTTCACTATGCCAGCAGCGCCACCTGCAAGTGCACCTGTTGCACTTAAACCAGCAAATATTGGTAGAAGAAATGGTAAGAAGCCTCCAAATTTCGCTGGAACTGGCAATATACGTGGCATGCGTACATTCTGCTTACCACCAGCCTTTTTCACAGCTTGACGAGTAGCCTTCAGAGCAGTGCGAATAACTGTATTAGAATTTTTGCTTGAAATAGTAGAAGCGGCCTTCAGACCCATGCCCAATTTTGATTTCAGCTTCATGGCATTCTTTACAGCGTATGCAGCAGCCTTTTCACCCATATTTGCATCTTTAGCCAAAACTCGTTGCCAAGCTTTTTCAGCAAGTACTCTATCTGCAGCGTTTCTAGCCACAACGTTCTCTCGATTCTGCGAGTAGGCAATATCGTGCTGCTTACAGGCCGCATCGAGTAGATTGATTCCAGGATCACCTCGAGCTAGACGTCTGGTTAGCTTAGTACCAGGTCCGCAGTATTGATATCTTGACAGATGCATTTCGAATGGCAGTTTATTGATTAGTGTATTCATAAAACCTCGACCACGGCGTCGCGCAGTCATGATGGTGATGCTAATACCTCAAAGGATGCTTTGCAACTAAATGTGAAAGCATAAAGGTGTCATATTTATAGTCTCGAGTTTAGTTGATTTCATACCATTGTGTAAGCAGCATGCATTTTTAGGAGCAAGACGTCAAATTGCCAGTGTTAAATTTTGATACCGTTGCAGAGCAGAAAAAGGTGCAGAAGCGACATGGTTCCCTGTTGCCGGATAATATACGTATTTTTCGGTCCCTCAAACTGTGGCAAGACTAATATATTGCTCACACTTATAACGCATCCCAATGGGTTGAGATTTGAAAATATATATGTCTACTCCAAGTCGCTGAATCAGCCAATGTATAAATTTCTTGAACAATTGCTAGAGCCACTAGATGGCATTGAGTACTTTCCATTTAGCGAGCATGAAACTGTAGTGTCTCCCCATAAAGCACTTCCCAATTCCATCATCGTATTCGACGATGTGGCCAGTGAAAAGCAAGACAATATCAGAGCCTTTTTCTGCATGGGTAGACACAAAAATATAGATAGTTTCTACTTGTGCCAGTCTTACGCACGCATTCCGAAGCATCTGATACGAAATAATGTTAATTTGTTAGTGCTGTTTCGACAAGATGATATGAATCTGAAGCATGTATACGACGATCATGTAACTCCTGATATGTCATATACAGATTTCAAAAACTTGTGCTCTAAGTGTTGGAAGGATGATAAGCATGGTTTCCTCGTTATCGACAAAGAACGAGAAGTCAATGCCGGTAGATATAGACGAGGCTTCGACAACTTTGCTATAAATATATCATACTAAGGGCCAATCAAACAGTCTTCCACAGATCGTTTAAGTGCCAACATGGCAGACTTTAAATATGAGAAAAATACTCTGCTTCAAATTGCTAAATCGAGAGATGCAATCAGACGTAAGCATAGACTGTTAGTACAGGATAAAGCTAGGTTTGAAAAGAACTTGGACGAAATGTTCAAGCCCGTTGTTGATCCGCTTGAAAAACTGGTTAGTGAGACAATGAGCAAGAAGGTGACTGCTGCTGCTGCTGTACCAATGAATAAAGTTATTAGTGATGATGATGATTATGATTATCACGATGATGATGATGATGATTATGATGAAAATGATGATATAAATAAGACGGCTCTGTTCGATCCTAATGATACCTTACAAACAATGGATGCCTCTTTTAAATCAGCAAAATCAAACAGCGATGGCGATGTAGTGACTGATAGTTCAGTCGAGAGTAAATATATAAAAATGCTACATCTGAATCGTAAGAGCTATCTGGATAATGTATTTGGAGTTCGCAAGGAGGGCAATGTGCTCATGGTTGGAGATTCACCGATTAATTTTATGACAGATTACGTGAGCGTGCTCGATGGAAAGTACCCCAAAACTAAAGGCCTGATGGAACTTCTTCTTCGCAAGTACCCAAATGACAGCTTCATAAGTGGTGAGGATACACAAAATTATCGAAAGATCATTGAAGAGATAAATGCCTACAGAACGAACTATAAGGATGATCTTCCGATTAAGAAGGCAAAAAGTAACAAATACAAGAATTTTATAGCCCCCGACTTCAATAAGACTCCGAAAAGAGCATCGTTTGGTGGAGCTGGGCTTTTACCCAAATACAAAATTGCAACAAGAAACATGCAAATGAATTACGTATATTGGGATGATATGAATGAGCTAGTTGATCGCCTTCGACTACTGCTGGCTGAGAGAACAGCTGGTAATCCAAACCACGTTAATGAGATTCAATCAATCATAGAGGAGCTGCGAGAAGCCAACATTATATATTGAGTGTATACTTAACTTCGAAATTAGTAGCAAAATGAGCGTCGATGTGTTCGGACATAAGCTTGATCGAGCTGAAGGTATGCGTGGTCCACCTGGTATTGGTTATAAGATCACTGCTGACGGTCTGTATGACTTGGGAGGCAGAAGACCGTGCAGTGTCAGCCCGCCTCAACAGTTCAGCGACGCCGTCAATTAGGAACTCTCCAACTAGCGATTCAAAAAGAAATTGAAAAAGTAACGGAAATTATAGAAATATGGAAAGAAAGAATAATTGATATATATGATAAAATTAACGTTCAAATATACATTATTTCTAATAAAATAAGAGATCTAGAAGAAACTATTCTATCGAAAGAAAGTAAAACTGATACGTAGTCTCTAAAACCTATTTATTTCCCAAGCGACAACAATGGCTACCGATATATGCTTACAGTCATTGATGTCTTCTCCAAGTATGCGTCGGCTGTCTCGCTGAAACGAAAAACTGGTGATGACGTCACAGCTGCAATGGAGTCTGTACTGCAGGAGACTAGTCGTGTACCGAAAAATCTGCAAACTAATCGAGGGAAAGAGTTCTACTCAAGAACAAGATGTGGGTGCAATTCAGTTTGCGTGGCAAGTATAAGTGGCTCAAAATTCTACCTGATTTGCTGGCAGCCTACAACAGCAGTAAACATCGCACCACTGGAATGAAGCCTAAAGATGTTAGTGTCGCAAATGAAGCTATAGTGCTTGAA
>UELU01108280.1:5861-22028 GCA_900490025.1 Megastigmus dorsalis
TTTTTTTTTTTTTTTTTTTTTTGGGGGGGGGGGGTGGATAAAACAGTGCGAGAGGTTGTTATATGGAGTGGTTCGTGAATATTTGGGTGCGAATGAGTTTGAATCTGCGTTGGCGATTTCATTATTTGTTTGCTCTCGCACATTGCAGCGAGCTTAGCATGAATTTTCATACTTGTAGAAAAAAGATATCCCGGAATGTAAAAGATACTGGGGTCGATAATTCAGAAAATGAGAATATGCGTGTGCTATCCCCATGTGTTATTGCGTGTGTTATTGGAACTGCGTGAAATGCACAAAAAGCTTATTTAATATTTATATCGTAATAATTCAATATAATAATTTATCAAGCGGTATTGAAATTCATACCATCGTTTTAAACTGTATTTTCATTAATATGTATGCAAAATGAAAATATTAAATCGAACTAATTAAATACGAACTGCGATATTTGATAAACTGCACAGTTTAACTTGTAGAGTTTAAAATTTCTTGCGGTTACACCATAACGCATTAATATTGTTGGAATTGATAAAGCGAGCGATTCGAAGCATATTTGATTAACTGTCATTATATGTTGACGATAGCGTTCTAATATTACGCAAAACCTTAATGAGAGAGACAGAGCGCACGGAAAACGCGTTGCGTAAGTTATGAACAGTCCTTAAACCTCTTCCCGCATTAATTACCATTATACTATAAGAATATAAATTAGTTTTAACGTTGCAGAGAAGATTCTTGCTCGCGAAAAACGAATGTAAAATAGCGATTTGTTAAAACATTCGCATTTCATCTCTGTTATCCAAGCGAGCAACTGCCATGTTTATAATCGGAGTTTGCGATTACGTCGACTTCCGACTGACATCGGTTGGTTATGCGATATTATTGATCGATATAATTACAGAACAAATACATTTATTCTCCATTGTTGCCATTTTCGTTAGCACAGCGAATAATCAATACAAATTAAGCATTTATTATGGATAAATACTCTGTTTATTAAACTGTTAATATCTAGGTCTTTTATTGAACAACTTAAAATGTGACCCAACTGTTTTATGCTTTGTGTATTTTATGATTACATCGTCCAGATATTAGACATGGTAACTACAATTTATTTTTTAGAGATTGACGTTATAGTTTGATTATGTAATAACTTTCCACCATTGGTGTACAAAGCCAATTTAAAGTGTTATTTACATTTGATTAAAGTATAACTGACAGTTTAAAAAGAATAATATTATTTCTCGTACTCGCAAGAAAGGTTAAAATGTCTCTATTGAAAATGAACGTCTTACTAAACTTGTCTGTGCATCTGCTTTCATTTACCTATAGTATTCTCCTGGTTTGAAACATTGCTTAAACTTACTTAGGATTTTCAAGCGCGCAACTACCGCTACACCGAGTCCATAAGCAAGAGTCTCGAAAAAGTCCTCGCATTATTCACGAAATTAGCGACTAATCCTCGACCAATAAACAGATTGTTACATAAAATAACCCAATAACCCTAGCTTATTATGCAATAACAAAGTGGGAGAAGCGATAGCATCGAGTCGTGTATATACGGCGGAGGTCTGGGATAAAATCATAGAATCGAGGAGGGAGAAAAAAGCCGTGAGAGAACGAGGAGGCGGTTGAAGCAGGCCGATAGAATACGCAAACGAGATTGGCGAACCGTCACACGCGCTCCCGCTCGTCAATTCGAGCGCTCGCGTGTCCAACTTGATTTCCACTCCTACTAATGTTTGCGCGCACACGCTGATGCATATATGTATATACATATGTATACGGTGGGAGAAACATATCGCGTCGATCGGCGTATGTATATACGGCGGACGCGGTCGGGGAAATAAAAGTCTTTGAAAATGAATTCGCGGGAAATGGCAGTGTGTTGCGCGCTTCTGCGTGTGTGCGCGTCTCGTTTATGCGGTCAAGCTCTGTGCTGCATTGTATCGCGACTAGTTATTTTTTCCCGTCAGTCGCTGGCTACTCATTTTGTTAATTGATTTGTGCAGCTTATATGATAACGAAAACTGCTCGTTTGGGTGTATGTTTTTACACGTAAAAAGTCACAGTTATTTTGAATTAATACGAGAACGGAAGTTTTACAATTTTGAATGAAACTCGGTTGTTTTTTTTTTTTTGGAAAGACAAAATGTATAGAGCAATTGGTATAACGGATATCTGATACAAGTATACAGGATTGATACTTTTATACAATATAAATGAAGCACGTTTTAAATAATAAAGCATGTATGTGAAAAAATATCCTTTATCCTTTGCTTTATTCAAATAACGACACGGGGACTATTTTATTCTGAATCGTGTACTGCAGTCGATATTTTTTTAGAGAGTGAGATTCGCGGCATTTTCCGAGATACGATATCGATGTACAATGAATTATTAAAATATCGTAGAAAATCAAAGAATTGCCAATCTTAAACCACAGTAGCTGCTCATCATTTATATATTATACAATTTGGGTATAGAGTAACAATTATTGCGTGATCATCTAATCGATAGTTTCTTTACTCGAGGTTATTATAGATCATCTAAATGACTCCCAGGACCTGTAATTTAATATTTATAGGGCTCCATATGAGTAAAATCAAGATGCACTAATTAAACCATATTTACCATTGTAATATTTTACCCAGCTAACGTGCATTCTACACGGAAAAAAATCGCAAGCAAACATTACTTAATTTAGCTCGGCAGATTACACTGAAGCAGGAATTGAGCAAAATGTATTGAAGTTATTGGGCAAATGTTACTGAAAATATTCGGTAATACATACTGAAATAACAGTCAAATACAAAGTTCCTAAATAATCAAGCAAAGATTACTTTTCCGTCTTCCAATCGCGAGTGTGTATAATACACTCTCTTTTACTAAAATGTAAACATTAACTTTTCAAGTTATTTCATTTATAAGTCCTAGTTTTGTATTCAATATTTTTCGAATTTGTACACCCTGTGTATTAAATACGCTTGTCGGTTGGTATGCACATATCACACGGTGTAAACAACTACAGCGGCAAGCAACAGAAAATAAAATAAAATAAAATAAAATACAAGACACATTATGTAAATGATTATTATATACTTATCGTTACCTTATATAATGTACTATATTAAAAATAAAAAATAAAACGCAGAAAATTAAACATTTTGTCAAGTTTATTACTCAATTGAGCAATAATTACTTGATTGGCTAGGTAAAGTATGCCTAACTTCTTTTACTCGATTGATCAAGCAAAATTTACCGAACTAGTTCTCTAGATGTTCTATAACGGTCAATCACATCTTGCTTGATGAGTTCAGCTCAAGCTATTCGGTAAATTTTGCTTGAAGGTTCATGAAACTCTGCTTCCGATTTTTTTCCGTGTACCATTTACTATATACCTTGTACAAAGCGCGGCCTAATGAAATATCACGTAGCAGCGCGCGTAAAAAGGGAAAAGAAAAATGTATTTCTCGTCGAAATGAATTTTTGTGCATTAAATCTGTAAAAAGCGCGTTTTGTTTCCAGCGCGTTACACGCCGTATAGTCTGCTGATTTGAAGCCGCGTCACACGCGCGCGTATATACATGCAGGTGAGCACGCATTTCGGATTATTTTTGCATTTCTCCCTCTCCCTGTCTCACTGTCTGTCTCTCTCTCTCTCTCTCTCTCTCTCTCTCTCTCTCTTGTCCCCTCCTCGACTTCTTCGCACTGCATCTATATATATATACATAACAAACAGGAAGGCGCGCCAACTTGGCGCGTGCGCGGCGAAGGCAAAGAGCTGCATACGCCAAGTGTGTGTATGTGCGCGCGCGCGGGCGTGTGTGTGTGCCAGTGCATCCCGGGCGGCACGAATGAAAAGTTTTCCACGCTCTATTTGCTCGGCAATAATCCCGGGGTAGTCCTCCCCTCTTGGGTTCTATCCCCGCGCCAGCCGAGAAAAAGAAATGGAAACAGCGGTGAACAGAGAGCGAGAGAGAGAGAGAGAGAGAGAGAGAGATGCTGGATGAAGAAATATATTGGATTTAGTAAAAAGAAATTTGTTAGAGAGTAATGTTAAAGATAAAAATTTCACGCGAATATTTGTGCATGCAAAAGTCTCTTTTGTAAATGCGTATTTGTTCTGAAAGTTATAGGCATGAAGGGTTACACGCAAAAAAGTGAACACTCACAATTGATTTGAAAGTTTTTGAAAGCTGTGAGAAGCTCGCGGTTTTAACTTGAATTTTTAAGCAAACAAACTTTACTATTATAACAATATTATCTTCAGTTGTCTCTAATATTAACTAATACTTTTGTTTTTAAGATAGATTATTTTTGTATTGATAATTATTTTTGAAAAAACCGCAAACGTATTTCTTATAAAACGCTTACAGTCAATAAGAACTTACACCCTTCTTATAACCAGTCGGAACATTAACCTCCAATGTGCGGTTCAATAGGCCCTAAAAATTTCACATAATTTTTTATATTTAACCAGTTGGATCGTATTTTTAAATCTTTCAACATTATACTTCATTTTTTATGGATCCATAAAGTCAGTGGCTATGTGTTCAATTAAAGGTGTTGGGATCCAATTGGATCCCGTATGTCTTTTATGTTTTGGGACATGTCTACTTTAAGGGTTAAAATGAAATGTTAGCTTCATGGAAATTATATATACATATAAGTGTGTTCACGAATGATTCAAGAATGCTTAAACTTTATAGGCACAATTCTAATTATTACTGCACAAAAAAGTCACTTTTTCCCATATGTATCTACTCGTGTGCGTATGTGTACGATGCAGTCCATGCTGTGTATGTATTATATAAAAATCTCAAACAATGATACTGGAAACAACGCATATAGTTGAATTCAACGTACGTTAAATAAATTCAAGCAAATCAAAAAATCATTATCTTAAAAGTTGATAATATATCACTATAGAATTTGTATGAAACCATTAATCTCGCGAGGAAACAGACAGGCAGAATATCAATGTACGAAGCTTCCCTTCGTAAAAAACGTACATAATTATTGACCAAAAGTACCAGCACATCGTTACCCGTCAGCTATAGTCAGTAGTGAAAGAAACATACTCTAACTCGCTAGCAACTTATTTTTCAGCGTGCCCATATCCGAGGAGACGAAGCATAGCCTATATACAGTTCAGCAAAACAAGCCAAATGTCTGTGTGTGTTTTTTTTTTAATTCGAGCAGCTCGCAGGGACTTAAGACCTCCGACCAATAAGTGCATTCGCGCCCTCGATCGTCCAAATAAGACAATATAACGAACTCTTTCCTCTCACTCTCTCGTAGCTGTAGACGCGTGAGCGTGCAAGCTTTCGTAATTTAATCACGGTAAGGACGATATCTCGAGCTAAACTCCGAAGGATTCTGTAATTTGGTTATACGGAATTAATTCATTTATCAGCGTGGACTTTTGATTAAACGAATAAGCCCACCGGCTATAAAGTGTGTACTCATTGTCAGTCATTAATTTCGAAAATCACGCGAGAATAGTGGCATCTGTATTTTTTCGTGCTTTGGGTCTGCTTCTGACTGATGAAAAAGATAAATATAAGTTATAGAATGAAAATGTGTTTAATTATTGAATACATACTGCGTAATAATAAGTATCTGATCAGTTTATTATTTATTACAGACTAATGACGATTTTGGTAAAAAAATAATAGATACAGTAAATGGCGTAATGTGAATTGCAAAATTTCTTTGCACTAAATAAATGATATAAGCTCGTGTTAATGTTCATCTATGTGATTCTAACAATAAGACGAGTCCTTTTCATCGACTATTCGTCACATTTCAACTCGTAATTTAAAGTAGCATCATAGAGTCAATAATGCAATATAAAATCAAAATAATAAAACGTACAACTATTGGTAAACAAAAACGTAATAGATTATACCGCACGTAGAATACAGACAGACATCTCAACCGCGGAATATTATTCGCCAAACGAGAACACGCTGGAGCGCTCATTCGCATATTCACGCAAGCTCCAGCTCCGGCCCGTACATCACGAGTGTGTCGCCTGTGTTTTTCGTTCCTTCTTTACGAGTACAAATTACTTTTACGTATAACACGAATTACAGCTACCGCGGACTAAAATTTAAATCCAAATGCGGGCCATCCCCTGCGTGTCAGCGAGAACTTCTCTATATATATGTGCATCCGAACGCGTTAGCACGACCCCGGAGGCTCTGCAGATGATGTGCCGGATCGTGTCATAATGCATAACTCGCTTAGCTGTACGGTATTAATGCTGCACACATGGGCAGCAGGTATACACCAGCGCAATATATGCACGGGACACAGAGCTGATGCCGCCTGTGCCGCTTTTGCTTGGACCAACAGATGTGCGTGTCCATGTGTGTGGCTGCATGTAAGCGTATACCTATACCAACTACCAATGATACCTGTATATAGATGTAGAGATTGGGGAACGGGAGAGAAAGAGAGGCGCGTGAGCTGCGCTATATATCTGTTAATTGGGCGAATTCGTATTGCGGCGCTAACTATATAGCGACCGATTTTGCTCCACTGTTTATAGTTGTATCGAGGTTCGAATGTCTGCTTATACTTGCCAACTTTTTAATACGTACATTATCAACGCTAGTTTCGCGATTATTAGTAGTAGGCTCTCGATGTTTGAGTGGGCAATGAATAATTGCAATAAATGGTAACATTATTAGTTTGATTACAATTTACGTTTGAATACATTTACTATAGTTCGACCCTCAGTAGCGGTAATCTAACAAATCTGTTTAACGTGAATTGCAATCAAATTTATAATTAACAAGGGACCAGGAAATATTACTTATTTTAACATAAATTTATTTTGAAGACCCCCGACTAAAATAGTTTTGAAAGGCCTCTGTGCGCTGCAGAGGAACAAAGGATCGCTCTGTAAGAATAACAGCTTAAAATAAAAAAAAAAAAAAAAACAAAGAAATGAAGCAATTCGCCAAGTCATCGTCCATCGTGGATTTTCTTTTTATGCGAGTCAAAAATAGCGCGGTAAAAATATATGGGGGTCGTTGCCGCATAGGTGTAATCAATCAGAGCCACCGAAATGCGCTCCAAGGTGTGTAAGCGATGGACGAGGCCTCGTTGGGTTCAGTGACCAACATTTCTCTTCCTCCTTCTCTCTCTCTCTTCCTTCTCTATCTCTATCTAATCTATCTCTCTCCCTCTCTTACCCTTTTGCCGTACTTTCGACAACGTGTTCGAAAGAAGCAATTAGTGTCAGTAAGTTTTAAGAAGGACGCACTTATCGGCTGCTTTGACACTGCGCACGAGCGATTCCTCGACTTTATACGAATCTAAACCCTGTGGTCAATTTAGCAAAAATATCGAGTGGGCTTAGAGCGGAAAAGTCGCTGGCGTTGCGGTAAAGAGGCGGAATACCAAAATCTCGAATGCACCGGTGTGCAGCAGCTTTCTACCCCTATGCTATGCTTAAAACTATTTATTTCCTGACATCTCGGATAAAAGGGGAACACACCGCAGCAGAAATCTCGGGTGGCATAAATGTATTTTCGATACGCGAGTAGACGTTAAAGTCTGTCTGTGTGTGTATACGCCGAAACCACGTCAAAGTATACACGTATACAGAGTTTGTGTCAGTGGGTGCACTACGTAAGTCTCGGGGAGTCGTCCGGGCTCGCGCGACGTCAAAATGACGCCTCTCTTTGATTGATATCGCGAACGTGACTTCGCGAAATGCGACGCGAGAAATTCGCCTGGATTTTTGGCCGACTATTGTGCGCCTCCAACTCTCTCGCCTCTTTCGTTCTTAGAATTTCCGTTCCGATTCCGTCTATGCGTTACTGCGTTCCGAGCTTTGTTCGTATACTTTTTCTATACTGAATTTGCACTTTTGGAACGGAAAAGCAGCTACTTCTCTCTGGTCGCAAATTGACGATGAGTCTAATCGTTTCGTATTTATATAGAGATTGTTTATCGGATTTAGTCATTTAGAATTACTTTCTTGAAAGAGAAGCGGGGAAGTTGTGCGAAAGAAAAATCATTTTTTTTAATCTGCAATCGGTGTAGAATAAAAAAATAAATGGGACTTTTAAAGTTTTTGTAATTTGCTGCATAATGATACACCTCAAAATGGACAATGTCACAATCACCAGCAGTAATAATCTATTAGAAATCGATGTTGCAAACTCAAATTACTGTGAGCATTAAAATGGGAATTGTCACATTAAATAGAAGTGAAAAGAGACACAATCAATTAACACCAAACATTTTGTATTTGAATTCTCTCTCTCTCTCTCTCTCTCTCTCTTTCTCTCTCTCTCTCTCTCGTAATAAATTTAATATTTCATTTAACTTTAAATTTTGGAAATATGTTTTAATATATATTCATTAACTATTTTCAGTATTTTTATCACTTATAACACAACAGAACACAAAACAATATTAAATTTAAATGTACATTAACAGTTAAGAACTAGAGCTTCATCACACATGTATTCGTATTTAATATAAGTGATACTCATTAATGGTTCTGTAAATATGCCGATCATTTAATACAAGACATCTTTTCTCTCAGTGTATATGTATAATAAATATTGGAAGAAAATATACTACAGAGTGCGTGAGAAGAATACCGATAATTTTCTTACACTGAGAGAAATTGTCTTAGAAAGATTCTAAAAAGATTCTAGAAAAAGTACTATATTATTCATTAATTTGGGGACAGACTTGAAGTTTAGGAAAGAATCCAAGAAAGTATAGTAATTTTTATTACGGAGGTCTAGCAATGTGAAAATCGAAATTTAAAAATTTATTTTCTCTTCCAATCTCTTTTAATTAATTAATTTATATGATTTTATGTTAGATTTTAGATTTTATTTCGGTTGTACAATTTAAAGAATATTTTTTAAATAAATAATATTTTAGAAAAAAACTTTACCTCGATGTGGATTCGAACCCATGTCTTTCTGCATACGAAGCCGTGCACTTACCGCTGCGCCGTCGCGTGACCATACGTGTATATGTTCAAATGGCTCTTATATGGTACACTTTATATATTATATGCAGTATCAAAGCTTGGTATTGTTGTAAGTTTTTACATCATATTACTGATATCAATTGATATCAAACGATATTACAAACATTTACTACAATATTTATATTTGAAAAAGAATACAATTAATAAATCTTGCGAAGATAACGATAAATTATGTCCGCATTTGAAAGTTATGTTCGGGCGGGTTGTCGCGACCGCGTTCACGTATTCCTTAAGGTGGTACGAAATTTTAGCACACAGTCTAGTAAAATGCTTAGCTAATACACCGGTAAGAAAAACTACCATACTTTTTAGCAAAATTTCTTACCGATTTCAGTACAAATTGATATATATGTAATAAAATTTACTAAGTTTACTAATACATATTATTCTAATGCGTTTGTAATTAGTATAAATGTAGAATTTTACTGTACTGGTTAATAAAATTTACGACCATTACTTATTAGATTTTAGTATCTCGATTATGATTATAGGCTACATGAATAATAAAAATTGTTAAAGAAATAACCAAAAGGCCGCTTTTCAGAGTCTGTCCCACCATTACTTACCAAGTCTGGCAATTTTTCTAAGACAATTTCTCTCCGTGTAGTAATGAAATGGGGCTAAAAAAAGTTTGAACAGCTTTTTCTTTGCATTCAGTGGATAGATTTTCATGATTCTTTTTGTAAATAATTGAATTTTACGATATCTTTCATGTGATATGCACATCTTTTAGGTATAGCCGTTCAATTGAAACATATGAGGTACGTGATTTTGTAAATGGCAAATTAGAAGTATAAGTCACACGGTCGCGAGCCCAACAGACGCTATACTTGTCTGTAGCGCGCGGCCGTGATTTAATTAGGTAAATATTATTAGATACTAATAATTGCGTGGCTGTAGCAATTAAACGAACCACTCCAATGGATTTAGCGATCTATTCAATTATTTATTTAACATAATCCAAATTTTTTATATAGTTTAATCAATAACTGTATGGATTGCTAAAGCTATTGGTATCGCTCGTTAGATTTAAATTTAGCCAATATAAGATGTAAGGTAAATGATTCAGTAACTGGACACGTAAAAGCACGTACGAGTTACTGGACGCTTTCTGGATAGATTGTGATTGGTCGAATGCGTCCAGACACGTGCCATGCTGTCCAATCACTAGCACGTATCAAGCCACCAGGTCATTTGCCTTACATAAAAGTAGCTTTATATACATTTATAGAGTGACACGATCCATTTTCAAAAATGGAGGATATATAATGTCAATCGAAAGTAATTTTAACTAAAAAGTCCTCCTAGATCCAAATCTCTCTACTTATTTGCATATATGTAAATTTTAACTGTTTTAATGTATAAAGGATAATTCTTTTTCGCATGTTACCGTATATGGTGGCATAGATCGGGAATAGTCATCTTTCACAATGTTACACAATGTCAGAAGCGCGCGCTCCTATCCACTGTTATAAATTTCAGCATATCAAAAGAGATTAGCGAATCGCGAAATCAGGAAGAATATCTCGTTATTTAAAAGCCATCATAAACGGCATTGTTCACTGAGTAAAAAGAAATCCATCCGACTCAAACGAAGAGAAAATAACGCATAATCATACGTGGTTGTTTCGTATTGTTCACGTGTGCAAGAGTGCATCTCGCTACGTATACACACGTATACAAAGCCGAGGCTTTAGAGCGAGAGAGAGAGAGAGAGAGAGAGAGAGAGGGAGTTGGCGTGTAAGGGCTCAGGAACATTTCCGGATGTCTCAGTAATCATAGTATCCCCGAGCCCGCGAGCTCCGGAGATTATATTGGTCGCGACACAAAGGAGTAGTTTCGTCCCGCTAACGACTTCATTTTTCTCGAGGCATATATATATATATACATATATACATACATAGAGACGGACGCGTGACTAACGTGTCTTCCTCTTGTATTATGTACTTCCCAGCTGCTTCTTATTTGCTCTATATAAACTGCGTCTGGCGAGTAAAACTATTATATATTATATAGAGTTTGAAAAACTCTATGAGGCGAAAATTCCCCCGAGTATCAATTGCCCCGGCTTCGCATTAAATTTGGCGGCTTTTATTTAATACACCAGTGTTCATATTTCAATTGAACAATATGTATTTATTTAAGAAAGTCGCCATTTAAATTTACATCTTTATTGTGGTAAATTAAAATATTTAAAATTAACAAGCACAATGTAACATTAATATGTATTTTTCAAATTTTATTATTAATTAAACTTGATATGCTCTAATATATCTTGGTGCTGTGACGAATACTGTTAGCTTGCAGGTACATAAATATAATATATATATATATATATCCTTACTACTGTCAGGCTTCGATGGCGTCATAACGAGTCTAGACTGTGTGGGAAGGATGGGATATACCTATCTGAGATAGATTTACCTAGATATTGGGTTATATTGGGTAAACCCAATTTTCTATGCATTGGATAAAACGCCATTGTCTAGAAAATTGGGTTTACCCGAGTGTCGGTGTTTAAAACAGGTACCTTTAAATAATATGTAGGTAAATGTATCCTTATTTCAGGTAGGTATATCCCCTCCCTTCCACACAGTTTAGACTCGTCTAGACTCGACAGTAGTAAGGATGGCTCGGTCTTCGGGCTATATAAGTCGCATCTTTACTTGATTAGGAATCATTCTATCCACATACACTACAGAGGTATCTACACTCATATCGACACGAGGGAGCTGAAAGTCTCTTAGTTTTGTTAAAGTGCTCAGTGTCGACATCTAGCAACTAAAATATTTTAATGACTTATTTCTTTTTCGTTACACTTGCAAAGGTAAATATTGTCTAAATTCCCAAAACAATATTATTGAATTCTATCGGTGTAAAAGTGAAAAGTTAAAGAGTAATACGGAAAGTTTTAAAAAGTGAAAAGTTGCGAAATTAGTGTAGGAAACAAAAGCAATGGTTAATACACAGCCAAATGTCGAAGATCCTTCGGGAAGTGGTGTCGTAGCTGATGAGACAGCCGAAGATACGGTGTTTGAAAACGCGTTAATATGGTTTCCAAAAATTTGTTCCTCTTCGATAACAGACTTCAGTCAGAATGATCCGAGATTCTTAGACATAGTCAACAGAGAACTTCAAAGAACTGTAGATCTCAATGTCCAGGACAGCTTAAACCAGACAACACTGCACTATGCAATTACCAGGAAGCACTATGAGATGATAGATCTTTTGATTCAAAACGGAGTTAAATCAGAAGTTGCCGATGTGCAGGGCCGAACAGCCCTCCACTTCGCCGCAATTCTGAAGGAACCGATGCTCGTGGACTTTTTACTTCGTCGAGGGGCCAATGTCAATGCCAAAACCAACAATGGATACAGCCCGCTGTTCTACGCCATCCAGTCGAGATGCACCGCGACCGTGGAGCTTCTCGTCAACCGCGGAGCCATATTAAACGAGCTCATATGCGATCGCGATCTCAACAAGCAGTATTCATATCTGCACAGCGCTATCGAGAGAGAAGATTTAGCGGTAAGTGTCTTTCATCTGTCTTTATAACCCATTTAAATACGTTTTCTGCCATTTTAAAGTACTTTTTACTCAATTCTGCCGGTTTTTGTTTTATTTGCACTGTTATAATTATCATGATATGAGTACTTATGTACAATGGGATTTCTTAAATTATACAAGCTCTAATTTGATTGCATGAACTTTTTATTTATTTTCGTCTTTTAATCAATTTCAGGTGGTAGAAACTTTGTTACGCTGCAATGCGAAGGTAAATATGCGCGACTCCTATGGCAGCACCGCCCTCCACTACGCCTCTCGTATGGGTCTATCCGACATCGCTGCTCTGTTGCTGACTTATGGCGCCAGAGTCAATGAGATGGATTACCAGAAACAAAGCCCTCTGTGCCTTTGCGTGAAAAAAGGCCACAAGAACTTGTTCCAATTGCTACTCGACAACGGAGCTGATCTCGATGAATGCGGGTCGGCAGATTTCAGTATACTGCATCACGCTGTCGCACAAGCGGACCTTGAATTCATACTGATATTGCTGAGCAAAGGCGCCAACGTGAACAGCAAGGATGTACAGGGAAAGACGCCTCTGCACTTTGCCATTGAGTGCCGCAGAACAGAGATATACGACGCTTTGATTTTTTATAACGCGGATGTCAACTGTAAGGACAACAAGCTACAGACTCCACTGCACGCGGCAGTTAGACAAGGCTGCGCCTCCACTGTCCTCGTTCTCTTGCACTGCGGCGCCGACATCAATGCTCAGGACGAACTGCTATTTACTCCTTTGCATGAGGCCATTAGGTTTGGTAATCTGCACTTGTTCGAATTGATGATGATATACAAAGCGGATTTCGAAGCAGCTGATATCGAAGGTTACACGCCTCTCCACTGGGCGATAGTGGCTGAATACTCGAAGCTACTTTCTGTTCATCCGTCATATACTTTCTTCGGCAATCTTCTGAACAATGGTGTTAGCGTTAATATCAAAACATATAGAACTGGAGAGACACCCCTGCATCTGGCTGTGAAGCAGAACTGCGGAATATTCACTAGGCAATTGTTGTATCACGGTGCGGAGGTCGATGCCGAGGAGAGTTTCCAGCACAGGACGCCACTGCACATAGCCGTGGAAAACGGATACGGTGAATGCATCCAGCACCTGCTGACTTTTGGGGCTGACCCTATGAAAGTGGATAGTGATGGCAAGACACCCATGGATTTGACCAGCTGCGGATTGATTCTACAATTCATTACGAGGCATTTTATCAAAGAAAGCATGGCCCGACTGATTAAAAATCCGAAAAAATTGAAGATCGCCGGGGAGGCGGTAGAGCCCGAGTTCAAAGCACAATGTGCCGAGGAGTTGCAAAGGATGTCGGTGACAAAAATGTACGGCGATGTAACGTATTGTGATTTCCTGAGGGGCACCAAACGCAGCCTCGCGCACTTTGTCACACGCAAAGAGGTCATTCACATCTTCAACCACGACAGCCACACGATGTTCCCCATATACGCAGATTTCTTGCATAGGAACTGGGGAATCGGCAAAATTTACAAAGACGTTATGGAACCAGCCACCGAGAGACTAAATGCCATTTTGGAATATGAAATGCCCAGCGTACCACTGGAGAGGATACTTAATTATTTGAACGCCACAGACATGAAGATCTTGGTTGAAACAATACCAAGTTTACCGATCACTTTTATAAAGAAAGAGGAAAGCACTACGTAAAATAAATATTTGACGTGAGCGTTGCTATTTGGGATAGCTTTAAGTGACTTTTAACAATGTTCTGTAAGACGTATAAATATATGTAAATATGTTTAGAGTTTATTTAGATAATAAAAAAATTAAATATACTTATTCTTGTTTTAAATTGTTTCCTTACTTATTCTAATTTATATTTAAGAACATTCCTTTTTCTTACCAAAATAAAAAAAAATATGTGGAAAAAAAAAATACTTTGATTGTGACTTCCAATTCTTTAATCAAAACAAAATGTCTAAGATATAACAATTTACATTGGATCTTCCAACCAAAGATTTGAACACCGAAACCAAATAATGACAATTAATGACTTTAAATGTGGCAACCATAGGATGGCTCTAGCAACTAAATGTTTAGATCCTATAACCAAAAGTCTTTGCTTCTCTCAATTAAATAGGAGTCAACTTATGACTGGTTGTCACAAGCAAAGTTTTCTTTCCGTGTAAATTTATTTCATGCTTGCATTTAATTTTAGTAGTTAAAACTGTTCTATTTTATGCGTTACCTTTTTCTTTGTACTACTTAAAATGCTTTTGAAATTCTAGATAAAAGGAAAGAAATATTAATATGTAAATAATCATTCATTCATATGCAAGATAATTTAACCGGACAATTTTAATTCCATCTTATAAAATTTAATGAAAAAGATACTTGCTATTTTTAATTCTTATAAATACATAATAAAAGAGTTCTTATATGTTATTACAATGAATAGAACAATTATAATTAAATCCCTTCAATTTATTGCTAGTTAATTAGAAATTACAATAAGAACATTGTTAGTGTATCTTATTAAGCCTACTGTATGTCTAAATTCTATCAAAATAAATTTTCTGCCTAGCGGCCCGAAAGTACCACTTTCTCGACCGGGGCCGGTTTGAGACAGTGGTAATTTCGGTCTCTCTAGGCAAAAAAATAGTATACACACCATGGGAATTAAAAAAGAATGCCTCAGATCGCTATTTAAATGCGATCTGAGACCATTCTTACTTTTCCTTCCTTGGTGTGTAATATACTATTTTATTACAAAACATAATTACAATATAAGATGAATATCGATTCTTAAATCTGTTAAACAGCTTGAACTTTGAATTGTATGTATATATTTATGAAAAATTTTATGAAATAGAAAAAGGAACAAACGATGTATATAGATATACCAACAACGTTATTCTTATGTCCTGTACCTCGTCTTGGGCTTTATTCCTCGATCTCTATGTATAGGCCCGTATAAGTCAAATCATAAAGACTGAAAATTCAGGAAGCGCAGATTCGATCCTACCTACAGGCAAATTTTTTTTCTTTTAATAAATTTGTAATATCTATCATAATTAATTAATTTGTCATATCAACTTGCTCTGAATTTTCGTCTGTTTCTATATTTATTAATTTTAATACATCATGTTGTAACGTCGTGAGCGCCTCTTGTCGATGATTTTTAACATTAAATGTAATAGCATGATAAATGACCATCGATGCTCGTAGAATCAGAAATCAATATTGACGAAAGATAAAACTCATGATAAAACAGGACACTGTCCGCTCTGCATTTTTCCAAATACGATCAATAAAATCAATAAAAGAATTGTATGAAAGCGTACCGGGTCGAAATGCAAAATTAAATATGATATAAACAACAGGATGTAGATAAGGAAGTCACGTATAATAAATTCCAAACGAAAAGTACTTGTATTCTTTTCAATCGATAAATAATTCAAATTGTTAATAAATTAATTGTTAAAAATATATTTTTTTTTCTTTTAACATAATTCATGAAATATTGAAAAATATAAACACTTTAATATAAATCATATTTTTTTAAACATTTAAACAACAATAATTATTG
>UELU01108311.1:0-12289 GCA_900490025.1 Megastigmus dorsalis
TCAAGAGTTTCATGAACTAGTGTTCTATAGTACGGTAGTTTTCTTTCTGTTTCTATAATTAAAAATAAAATATAAAACAGTGTTTTGTATCTATATATATATATATATATATATATACACACACACAAATTCATATATATATATGATCAATATAACTAAAAAAAAGTTATATTGATAATATTAAAAAAAAAATAACTAAAAGACTGTATATTATAAAAACTTTATTTATCTTTTAATTTATATATATATATATATATTAAAACAAAAAATTAAATTAGAGGAAGAAAAGTGCCAATATATAGGCAGCGGTTTTTTAAGACGGCAAAAATTGGAAGCTATCGTTACGTCGTATTTTTCAAAAAATTTGAATTTTTATAGAATCTCTGGCAGGTTTATGCTCAGTAGGAAATTCAAAAAATCTTGCGCAAACTCTATACGTAACTGACTCCTTTAGTACGCATATCCACTACAGAAACAAAGTTAGCCCAGGTATTGTCTAATCATGTCCCACACTGAATGAACCATAGAAACTCATTTTAATAATAATAGCGGATAGCGGGTCGCTTATCAACTAACAATCGCTCTCACATTCTTATTCTGCCATCTATGGACGCGCATAAGTTCGATGCCTTGCCTAGCAGTGCGTATAATACCGGAATGAATGTGGGGAAGCAGCATTACTGTCGAATTGCCCGAGCGATAAGCAGAATTTAGAGCGGCGAGACGCCGAGTATTTTTGCGCCTGCCGCAAGAGAGAAAGAGAGAGAGAGAGAGACGAAGATACGCGAAAAATTCCCGGCCACCGTTTTGTCATCGAGATTTATACGCTCGGTCAAAGAGTGAATACTCTTTTTCTTTGTGATACCCCTGGCCCCCTTTTTTTTTGTTCAAGGCAGTTGATTTTTGGGGACCGTCTAACGGATGCGAGGCTTTTTTACGAAAAATTGGACATTTGCAGAGTCAGTTTTAATTAAATTTTGTGGGAGATCTTGTAAATGCTGTGAGTTAATCGCTATAATTAATATAATATAAGAATTTAATAAAAGACCATTCAGGAATTAGTATAATAAACCGTTTTTATAATTGTACCCAGCATTTATTAAATTAATTCACATTCTCTTTAATATCAATTCGATAGACTAAAAATTAAGTTCACAAAGAAATATTGCCAATAAGCAGCTTAGTTTTATTTAAACATTCTCGAGTACAAAAAAAAATTATTTTAAAATATTACTGCTTCACAAGAACAGTTTCAATCATCATTATTCATAAAGTTGCTGCCTCAGACACCCAAATTTCTAAACAATATGTGTTTTTAACTCTATCCAAAAAGAAAACTAAAGCAACACTCACAGCCGTATACGTATAGAGATTTAACGTACGGGTAAGACTGGAGGGAGTAAAAGTCCGATAAAGGCGAGAGAATCACTTGTGGCGCTCGACTCTCGCTCTCCTTTATATTCGTTACACCGCAAGACGATCTTTGTGTCCTCCCTCGCACAGCCATACATACACACGTTGTACAATGGTTCTATACGCACGAGCTATACGGCGCGTCTCATTTAAGGCTAACTGTCCACAACGGGGGTGCAAACTGCTCTTATCGGCCGGACGTTTATGCCCGCGCCTTATCTACCCAGCCACTTCCCTCGCTCGACCTGCCTAACAGCTCTTGCCTCTTGCATGTATAGCGCTATACGCACTTACCTCTCGTTCTCTGCGCGTCTACAGTTGGGACTCGCAGGCTTTTCGTCTAAAACTTGTGCCGCTTTTTCAACATTTAGGCGCTGAATAGTTCGTAGACCCTTTCATTGCATTTATTAGTTTGGTTCAATCAACTCAGTTATAAAATACGAAATTTAATATCTTACAGGGATTTTTATGAAAATCAATTTACACATCGAATTATCTGAAACTAAAAGGCAATTTAAGTATATCTATTGAAGCGTATACAATTTAAAAATTTCACTTGCAATTCAATACGAAACATTCAACCTATACCTTACGAAATTAATTATAATAAATATAATATAATATATCGTATATAAACAGAGATTCTGTTTGGAATATAACATCTGAAATAAAATATTAGTAATTACTAATAACGTATTAAATTGATGTCATAAAATGCACACACCACAATAAGCGTCTGATAATCAATTACGAAGGTTCGATTTGCGGCCTGAAAAGTTAGTTTCTTGTCGAACTTGTTTTTCGTTGTTTTTCGGAAGAAAATCATGCTGTTATTTCATTTCGTTCGCGAAACTATCTTGACATGAGTGTCCGCTTTCTTCCCTATCTGACTCCAACTGCGAGCTGATTCCTGCTCGAAATAGCGAATCGTTATCGGAAACGCGAGTTCCGTTTACGCGCAAGATCGTTGTTGGCGCGACATTCTTTATTGGCGCGGGGGAGCAGAGTTTGTTTTTGAAGACAAAGAAAAAGGAGTTTCATAAAATGCATGTGAGGGGGGCTTTCGAATCATTGTTATTCTGTTATAAATGATGATGGTTATTTGTGTTTTATCGAAAAAATTGACAAAAATATGTAGAGGAAGCCATATTCGAAATCAAGTATGTGTAAGCATTATTGTATTCTTAATCAACTTATTAAAATTGATTATTCAGATAAAAATAAACATACGGTTTTAGAGTTTAAAACTTGTATTATACCTCAAGTTTTGGGTTTTTATTAATTATAGTTATTCTGTAAAAATGTCACCATGGGTTTAAATTTTTGTAGTTTTTATATTTTTCTATGTAATTGGGATTTATGTTATGTAAGTCAGACTTGCGGAAGCTTAAAGGAATAAAACAGGAAGAAGGGAAGAGAAGTGTATAAAAGCGTCGCGGATGTAGCGGTGAAAACAAAGACGTTATTCGGCCCTATCTCTCGTAGGTTGTAAAATAACCGATGAATGACGACAACAGTGCCACGCGCGCGCGTACGATCAAGTTCGAGGGCAAGGGAGAAACGATTTTCTTTCCCGGCTCTCGGGAGGCTGGTAATAAATGAGATAAGTCCCGGATAGATTCTTGGGGCTCGAGGCATTATCGTTGCGTTTTTCCTTGCCTGTTTCTTCTCTCTCTCTCTCTCTCTCTCTCTCTCTCTCTGTCTGTCCCCCTCTCTCTTTCTCTGTCTCTCTCTTCCTTTTTTCCTTTTTTCATTTTTGGCACATCCCCGGGGCAACGTCTTTGATGCTTCATTAAACTATATGACCGCATTTTTGGTGACAGACAGACTAAATTGGGACTTTTGCAGAAAAATCCAAGATAAAATTTTTAACAATTTTTCAATATGTCCGAGCTTTTATAGTTTCAAACATTATATTATAGAAGATTAGAATTTTCAATCTTAAAATTAAATATTTTTTCATTAATATGTTTCAAATAATTTTCAGCCCGTTATAGTTTTCATTAAATCATAAGAAAACAAGATAAAATGGATGAACAGATTAGTTCGTGCAGAATAAATAAATTCATTTAACATCTCAAAATGAAATATTTTATCAATAAACTATTAGATTCTTATCATTTGCATTATTTGAAAATAGAAATACTTGGATTGATTATAAAGCTCTTCATAAAAAATTTATTAACTCAATAACAAATATTTTTTGCCGAAAAAGTACTGAAAATATTTATTTCTATTCGATTGCAAAAAAGCCACTTCTGACCGACAGATGCTCGGGTGAAAAGGAAAAAAAAAAATATTTAAGCGGAATTCGCACGCCCCATTAAAAATGGAAGTCGTCAATCATTAAAAATGACTTTTCAAAATCATTAGCCACAAAATGCCTAGAGGTGAAAACTTTTTCCTCGTTCACTCTAATGAGTGCGCATTCACGCGGAATATAGCAGCGGCAAAAATGAAGCGGTCTTTCATCAATGAGTGCGCTCGTTCGATGAATTCTGTAAGCGGTATTTTACGTATCAAACTAAGAATATGCGGCTCAATACATAATGACGTATTGAATTTAAAAAATTAATGTTAACACATAATGATTAACTGCCTTATTTAATTTTTACTCGATACATATTTAGACTTTTCACTTATAAATATTTACTAATATCTTCACCTCCTAGTTAATTCATAATGATTTTCTCATTATATTTATAATTATACTAGAGTTTGAACAGCGCGCGTTGCGCGCCCTAACCTAGAAGACGTTTGACTTCCTGACTTAGACGCATACGCACTACATGAGCCAATCACATAACGTTTATCTTGGCTTCTCAACATCCGGTCATCACTTTTTTATATATGGAAATATTTACTTTATCCTATTTATCACCTTGTGCGGCTACTTTCTTTACGCATGCAATGTCAAATTTTAACGAGGACTTTGTTCCATTCTTTATCGAAAATTGCTCCCATTGTGTAAATTTAATGTTTGAGTGGATGCTCTATATTATTTATACATAGAGAAAGCTTGCAAAATTCAGTTATCAGATTCACGAATTCGTGTAGGTATAGCAAATCTAAAAGCAATTATTTTAATTTTAACATGGCAATTTCTGGTATAAATATCAAAAGTAGAATGACGTGCTCCATTCTTAAAGACAATATATTAAAAAGATTAAACACCAATTATTAAATGTTACTCGAAAGATACAAATGAAAATGTAATTTACTATAATAAACATAAGACCTTCTCTCTACATTATACGTTTACAACAGAGATAAAGCCTATTTTTACATGTCTAAACATTTATGTGGTTTATAAACTTTCTCTAACGGACTAATAAAGCAAAAAGTGAATTCAAAACGATCGATCATTACCTGCACTGATCATATTCCTATAACAAACTAAAAGGATTCCCAACTGCAGTGATTCAAAAAACACAAGAGAATAAGAGAGAGAGAGAGAGAGAGTACCCTATCCGAGCAAGGGAGATTTTAGAGTGGCAGGGAAAGTGGAGGGAGGTAGGGGAGAAAAAAGGATATCAAGCGAGCCACAATCAGCATGTCGGTATATAGCCTGAACTAATTGGAAGTCTTAATAGCACTCGACGTAATAACGCGAGCGTATGTATGCCCTGTGCACTTGCGCTGCGATACACACTCTCGCGTCTATATATGCGTGCATCATATCGAGCGGAATTCGCCGTTGAGCTCCCCCCCTCTCTCTCACTCTCTCTCTCTCTCTCTCTCTCTCAGGCTCTCTCTGTTCTCGTCGATGGACGAATCAACAAATGGAACTGATTTGATTTCGTTCATTAATTCCGAACGACTTGCGCTAAGGTTGCGAGTTGATTTTTCTCAGATTTTCTGCGCTGCCCCTGGTTTCCGCTCCTTTTAGTGTTAATGTGTACCCACGGTGATACCATGACTTAAACTTTATGTTTTCTTTATTTGCAGCCTCGTTTCAGAATAGAGCTACTGAAAACTAGTTGTCCTAGATTTCTCGATTTTTCCCTATTTTGTTTTACGAAAAATTCGTCATTGTAAAACCATACAAAATGGTTGCAAGACTGGAAAATAGGTTTGTCTTCTATCGAAAACCCGAATTATTTTCAATTTCAATACATGGATATGGGGTGGAAAAATAATGTTCGGAATTCGGGAGACTATCGTAAAATTCACATAGGTGCGTACAATACCTGTTCTATCAAGGCACTGTCAAGGCAAACGCGATAGCTGCTAATATATTGCAGTAACAGATATTTGACAAAGGTTAAAAATTTTCTTTTTTAACCCTTTGTCGCCCAAATTCAGCAGAATTAAGAAAAAAAGTTTTTTTTTGACATTTTTTTATCTAAAATATCCTAAATAAGAAAAAGCAACCCTAAAATTTTTTTCTTTCACAAAAATTAGCAAAAACATTCTTAAAAATTCTCAAAAAAAAATTCAAAAAAATTCATAGAAAATTTTGCATAAAATCTACTAGTTCTTTAGAGTAAAAATAAGAAACTATTTTCTGTATTTTTGTTTTTAAGCTCTTTTTCAACAAAAATACAGAAAATGCTTTCTTATTTCATAAGGTTAGATCTTGCATTGATAATATCGAAAATCTCACCTTACTAGTAGACGAAACCTTTCAAAATAAAACTTTCATGCAAGTCTAGTCCTTCAACACTTTATGTACCTTATTTTAAATTATTTACGTCGATGCATACGAGACAAGACTCTTTTTTGCTGTCACACTCTTTATGTTCAGTTTTTCACAATATCATTCGACTATCTTCCGTACATGAAATCATAGATATAATCATAGTTTGTATCTCGGATCCGTAACCTTTTTTAAATTTGATATTTCAATTGAAATCCATCAAGTATTTTAACATCTTTTGCAAAACCTGTTTTATACCATGATAAAGAAAAGGTTATTATTGCATTATCACCGAAATTTTAAACTTTCCATTCGACACCTATAATACGCTGAAGCCTTTTAGTTTTCAGTTATTATAAGAAACATTAGAGATGAGGGACTCAAGCCAAATATAATCGAACCATATATGATTTTATAAAACTAAAGATAAATGTTTAGCATATTTTTACCAAATATAAAATTGTGTCAACTTTAAAATAAGACTTTCTTACGATATTTTTCTTGTATACAAGCAAGCTGCACCTGGACAACCGAAAGCTCGATCTGATACCCAGTTTGTGACATTCAAAGACACGGCAAACTTTGTGCCCCTTCCATGCAAGTATTCATTCTGTCTCTGGCGCTTCCCTTTGATGCCGCTATATTACATTTTTACAAGCGATTACGCGCAAAGCAACCGACCTGCTATTGTCCGAGAAATGAAAAAGCTCTTTCGTCTTCACTGATAAAGACGAGTCGGTAGACATTGTTCTTGTTTAGATCGGAATTAATTCGACTGTTAGATTTCTCTCTCTCTCTCTCTCTCTCTCTCTATCTTGCTCTCGCTCTCTAATTGCGTTTTAAAGGATTATAGAATTGTTTCGTAAAGTCGATTAGGGGATCGGCGAGGCGGACACAGGCCACTTCTCGGCGTTTCGCGATTTAACGGGACAACGCTTCGGGCGACGACGGCAAGGAAAAGTTGGCGCGACTCAACCCCAATCACCAACCCTCGACGTCTTTTTTCCGGGTTCGTGTGTATTAAGACGTTAAAAAGCGATTCCTTCCTCGACTTCGGTATAATCGGACTTTCAGAGTTTGCAGTCGTTGTACGTCTCTGGCGAATTATTAAGGATCGGCTTCATTGTATACTTAATTTGCGACCGGAACTTTTTAATCTTCACAGTAAAGAGATGGGTTTCTACTCGAATTATCTTGGTTTCGGTTGAATTTCCGAAAATCTTATTATGATTAATATAAGGCTGCGAATTTGCGGACTTTAAATAATTGAATTTTATTGAAAATTGGGATATTTTTTAAAATCTCCCACGATATATTTATAAATATCGATCTCGTCTTGTAATTGTAATACAGATTATTTATAAATTCTTTTCTCAGTAAAAAGACATTAATGCACTCTAAAACTTTGATAAAGTGCTATTGAAAGAACATTTTCATATTTCAAAATTTCAAATGTGTGCTACACCGAGCCTTGGAGATGCAAGCCTATTTCACATTTCTCACGCTAGATGGAAGCCTATTTTTGGTTTCCACAAGCACTTTTTCACAATTCGTTTATATACATACAGAGGCATTTAATCGGTACAGATATAGAATATTCATTTTTGAAAAGCAAATCAATGAAAACTATATTCTCTTGGAACTAGAGGCTGATTGACTGACGCAACTCCTATATACCACTTGGATGATCATTGATCTCGGTATTAACGATAATGCCGAAAGAAAATGTACTTTTTCGACATTCTCTTGGATTTAGCGTTATTGCTGATAATTATGGTGTTGATAATGCCATAAATCAATAGTGTTTTCTTCAAAGTCTCAATACATTCAGACTTTGGCGTCCGATCCTCGCGCTTTTCCGCTTGGAAATACGAAGTATGTAGGTCATAGATTTCGGCATCAACAATAATGCCGAAAGAAAATGTAGAAATTCTTTCTTTTTTTGTTTCACTCTCGATTTCTGTATCCGGTTTTGATGTGGGTGACGACACCGGTGGCCATGTGGCTGTTAATACCGGTAATGATGGTGGTAATTATTGCCCCACTTCACTTCTGCGTGCTACGAAAATAATATTTTTAAATGTCTGTATTTATATGTATTAATACTGGCAAGTAAACATTTTTATGTAAATAAGCTAAGGTATAGTATTTTCATTGTCTACTTACCAGGCAAGTAGCCTACGGATTGCCAAATACGTTCCAATCTACTAAAATTGGACTAGCTTTAGATATGCCTGAACGAACTATTGCTATAGGAAAAAAATGAGTTAGTAATTGTTAGCGCGCGTTGCCCGTTTCTGCTCGATGTAGACGAATGAATGGAAGCCGGGAGTCTCGGTTGCGTCTCTCTTCAAGGAAAGCAGATTTACCGTGTATGCGAGGAACGGGGAGTTTCGGGGTAGTAGAGTGATTACACAGCAAGTAAATGGAGAAGAATTTATTGCTAATGCAATTAATAAACAATATATAATTAAACTTGGGTGGTTAATTGAAGAAAAGGAAGTCCGACCGCGTGGCGCCAGTAGCTGCTACGTAGCACGACCGGTCGGGGACTGTTGTAGGTAAATGATGTGTTTGAGCAAACATGTGAAATACTTTATATTTTCCCTTGTCGGTTACTATAATCTGATTCTGATAGTTTTTCCGGATTTATGTACGACGGGGCGCTTGATATTCTGCAACAAGGTAATATTGTAAAGACAAGCTCTGGCTATAATACTTTGTCTCCGTGCTTACATTCTGTACAGGCAAATACATTATCAGCCATTCTGCCATTCCCATATTCCCATCTTAATATGTATTATTATACAACGTATAAGCCTAGTTATACGCATATATATTGTTATATTGCAAATATTTATATCGTGATTATGAGGAGGTCCATTTTAATGGTTAAAGTGGCAAGTACCTACCACAATAGCATCAGCCGTTCAGCGCTATTACTCGTACCCCCCAAACTTTATTTTAGCGGTCACATTATAGACAAGTAGACGCTCCCTACGCGGCAGAGTATACCTGTACAAAGAAACGCGAATAATAAAAAAAAAACTGTGACCGGGACGTCACAATGTCGATCTGCTTTTCAAGTGTTGAGGTCTTTCCATTTCAATTCCTGTTGAATAGTGTTTAGGATATTTTTGTAAGAGGAGATCACACCTGAGATTTTTTAGTAGCAGTGTAGAAATGAATTATAATGTTTTACCGGGTGCAAAAAATGTAGTTGTGTGTCATCTAAATATGACTCATGAAACTGTGGACTATTTCAATGATCATGCGAACCCAGATTTAAAGATGCATCCAATTCTATTAATTCTTTAATGGGTACAATGGGTACTTCGATTAAACTATTAATTAGAAAATCTAATTCTGTATCTGAAAAATTTGTGAGTAATTGTAAAACACTTAGTTCTTCTGACATTTATTTTTGTATCTGAATCTCTTAACTGCAATGATTTATTCAAACTATCTTTTAAAGAGTCTAGTTTCGCATTAAAAAATTTTTATTGTAATTTTAACACATTTAGTTTCTTCGAACTAAAGTTGACTTTGAATTAGTCAATATTCATGTTGATTCATTTGAAACATCTTTTGAAGCACACAGTAGATTCGTATAAAAAAATTAAATCAATTTTTGATTGGTGATTTCGAATGCAAAGCGCTTATAACTCGTTCTACAATGTATATTGACCTTACAATAAAGATTTAAAGACAAACATGATTTTTCATATATTTGATAAAACGGGCCTCAATTCGGCTCTTGAACCCGTTGTACCTAATACCTTAAAGAATAATAACATTTGGCGACATAATTGCTAATACTAATAATACATAAAAACTTTAGGTTCTATTGCCCTTTCAAATGAGAATACAGTAAAGAAACTCTTTATTCATTTTAGAAAATTTTGAAAATTTCTTGGTCTGTTACCTTACTTTTTAAAATCGTTTAATGTCAATATTAAAAGATTCCTTCCAACACGGAGAAGCATTTACGGCGAGTCTACCGTGCCGTAGGGAGAACGGCTCTCCTACACGATGGTACTGCCTCTGATCCACACAAAGTACAACTGCTTCCTCAAATTTTTCTTCGTATATTGCTATTTAAAATAACATTTAATACTGCACTACTATAAAAGTGCGGAATTGAAGCTATTCTGGATGATAGAACTAAGATAAAGAAAAACTTATTAATATTGTTTTAGGACACTCGGATCGACTGGACAAAACTTTCACTTGATTGGGGATTCCTTTGACTATCAGTCGCTCGAGAGGTTTCTTCTGCACACTAAAAGCGACAGCCGCATTCAGCTTATAAAACATCTGATGGATGCGAATATCTTGCTGCCTACAGTAAGCTCCTCATCCGTTTTGTGCATCGGCAAGAAACGAATTTGTGAGTAATATCCGTCCGGTAGTAATATAGAGAGCGAGGTAAAGCGGGGGAGAAGTTCACAGGACTCGAGCTTATTGCAGACCCTCGATTTGGGTTTACTGTGCACTTTATTTCGCTTCCTCTCCGCGGTTGATTCGATTTGAAAATTGCGGGAATCGTTTTCTCGTCTTAGGCGCCAAATCGACACATTTCAGCATAATCATCTGTTTATGCAGAATAAATAATATCTAAAAAGTTTTTGAAAACTAGGGTTGGCATTTTGAACCCCGTAATAGTTTATATTAAAAAACGATTACACACCCAAGAACAGTGTACATCCAACTTTCATTATTATTTAATCACGCTATATTGCTTATTATCATGAAATATTGCTGAGAAACATGAATTAGTAATGATTTTACGATAACCCATTCGAATGTTCAATCGCGATTAGAAAAGAGAACGAGTCTCGATATGTAAAGAGTTAAACCGACCAATCGAGTTTGTAGCCAGGCGAGCGTACAGAAATCATTCGTCATCACTTTCCCCTCCATAACGCGCGAAATCACGTTACAATCCTAATATTGAATAACCGCAGCGCGGCGCTGCGCGTCTAACTAAGCGTAACGCGCGCGCGTCGCGGCAACTGCACACGCATATCAGCGCCACATGAATCCGCGTGCTTTTCACTCTCTCCCTCTTTCCCTCGTAAAGCCAGTCTGTCCCGCACTGCTAAATCAATAGGCTCTCTCCCCCGTAGTCAACCTTTGTACCATTTGATGTGGACAAATTCGGCCGGGCTCGCAGTAATCGAATCACGGCCACTTCGGCCGCAAATCGGCCATAATGGCAGTGGAATCGCCTGACAGGTAATGAAACGAAAGGTAAAAAAATAACATGCATGTGCAGGGGAGAGAGAGGCGCGCTAATTTAATTAATTCGACTGTTGGGAGTAAGCGTCGGGAATTGTGCGTAACTTTTTTGGGATGACTCGAAACGGAGCACTCGCTTTTGTTGAGGTTGCAGAGAGTGTTTTTAAATTATGAAAAGAACTTGCGTCTGCACTGAGAAAAAGGATTCTTTACAGTTAATGAATCAGTTACTTACAGTAACAAAAATTTTCGTTTCTTGCATCAAAAGAATATTCGTTAACTATTAAGAATTATTTACTTAAAATGTACACTCATGAAACGCAGAATGCGTGCGCACGCGCACGCGCCGTCAATGCATGCTTCGGGAGTGCGAGAGAGGAGAAAAATAATGGCGCGGCTCGAGTTGTGTTTGCCGGCACGAGGTTATGTTCCTAGAACTTGTATCTGAGATTTTTGTTTTTACCACGAATTGTCCTTTTTATTCATATGTAATATATAAGTACACCCTCACACTTAATTAGTTGCAAGCAATACTTAAATTAACCAAGAACTAAATAGATAATTGTTTCAGGTTAGATTTTGAAAAGTTTTTAAACGCACCAAATTAAGTGCTGATGGGTGTACCTGTAAAACCTTTTAATCCTTCTGCTTCCGCTTTATATAGCCAACTTGTCTATTACATAAAAACATTTATCATCCGTAAAATAAAGGTATATCAAATTATGTGAAAACTCCTGTATAATTTATTAGCTTAAATACTATATAAATATTACGTATTAAAAATAATTATTCACAATTTAACAAAAATAGTTTTTAAAAAAATTTTTAAATATGATGTTTGATCGATACATGCATATTTCGTTCCAAGCATGGTGCAATTTAAATTTACCGCGTTCAGCAGTTTGTTTATGCGCATGCGTGAATACTCGGTTGATCGTTGATCTCAAGTAGGTTTATCCAAATACCTCGTCATTAACTGTTAAGGAATATTCATTT
>UELU01108366.1:0-11294 GCA_900490025.1 Megastigmus dorsalis
GGACTACAGATCGCTAGTGCATGTGGCAGAGAGCTCCGACCGAGTTATGGCAGAGGGGCGAGAATGGCAAATGGTCATTGCTCGTCCATCGTAGGCTATGTTAGCTTACCTTTCGAGATCGCAGGGATCCAAAAGGATGTAACGGTGGCTATTATGCCCGAGTTGGACTCTAACTGTTATGTCGGAGTCAACTTTACGAGATTGTTTAAGGCAATCTTGGATCCTTGCAAGAACCAACTGTTTTTCAAGGATGAGAACAGGCATGTTGATCTCGAAATGGCTGGGCTTAGCGAGAGGCAAGTCACAGCTGTTTCCGCCATAGGACTTGCTGACGTGGAGTCAGCTGAGAGAGAGCAGCTTGAGCGGTTGCTTGATCGAGCTATTAGAGCTCCAGAGAGTATACTTCGGTGCACTACGTAGGTGGAGCATGAAATAGATTTAGGTTCAGCGCGACCCATTAAGCAAAAGCATTATCCTGTATCTAAAAAGATCGAAGAGGAAATGCACCTTCAGGTCAAGGAGTTGCTCGAGGCGGGAATAATTGAGCCATCAGAGAGCGGTTGGGCCAGTCCAATCGTGATGGTGCAAAAGAGTAGCGGCAAGTATAGAATGTGCATAGACTTTAGAAAGGTCAATGACGTTTCTAAGCCGGATGCCTATCCATTGCCATTTATGGATCACATCATGCGCAAGTTCCGGTCAGCCAGATATATATCTACGCTTGACTCGAGCAGTGCATACCACCAAATTCCATTGAAGCCGGAATCAAGGCCCATCACCGCATTTACGGTGCCTGGGATGGGCCTGTTTCAGTATAAAAGAATACCTTTCGGACTAAGTCAAGCAGGAGCGTCCTTTCAAAGACTCATTGATCGAGTGATTGGGCCAGAGCTTGACCCGTATGCTTTTAGTTATTTGGGTGACATCATTGTCGCCACTGAGTCATTCGAAGAGCATCTGGTGCGGCTTGAGCAAGTGCTCCAGCGAATAGATAAGGCCGGTCTTACTCTCAACCGAGAGCAAAGTGTATTTTGTCAAGAAGAGGCAAAATATCTCGGTGTGATAGTAAATCTTATTATGATTATGAAATATCCGTCGCCAAGGAACTTAAAACAGCTGAGAAGTTTCTTGGGCATGGCGTCGTGATATAGAAAATTTCTAAGAGATTTCGCCACGATCGCTGAGCCACTCACCCAGCTGACTAAAAAAGCTAAGAAGTATGAGTGGCTCGAAGAGCAACAAGCAGCTTTTGATCAAATCCAGGCTCTAATCGCAACTGCACCTGTGCTGCAGCGCCCATGCTTTGATGTACAGTTTGCTGTGCATACAGATGCTAGCGTTACTGGGTTAGGGGCAGTGCTTCTTCAGATCATAGATGGAGAAGAGCGAGTACTCGAATTTGCAAGCCGTACTCTGTCTTCGGCAGAAAGGAATTATAGTGTGACAGAGAGAGTGTCTTATCGTAGTATGGGCTATAAAGAAATTTAGGCCATACATAGAGGGCTATGCGTTCAAAGTAATAACGGACCATAGCAGCCTTCGTTGGATGTGTAGTTTACACAATCCTACGGGCAGACTTGCACGATGGGCCTTAGAATTGCAAGGCCATACGTACACAATCGAGCATAGGAAAGGCGCACTTAATAATATGCCTGATGCTCTATCTCCGATGTACGAGAATGAGGAGCCGGATATCAGCGCAATATCATGGGTCGAAGAGACCCGCGACGAATGGTATTTGCGGTGTGTACAGAAAGTAGAAGAGGACTCGACTGACAATCCTAAGACTAAGATTGACGGAGGTCACCTGTACTTCTATAAACCGGATGAAGCTTTAGAAGGTACTATAGGTGATGATGATGCCTGGAAGCTCGTCGTGCCCATGGAGAAACGGAAAGAAGTTATTCAGGAGGGGCATGACGAGCCAACTTCAGGTCATCTGGGTCGAGAGAAAACATACACCCGGGTGGCCCATTTATACTTTTGGCCGGGTATGTATAAGGACGTAGAGGCTTATGTTCGACAATGCACTGTATGTCAGCAGTGTAAGGTCGAACAACGCGCACCGGCTGGATTAATGGGGAGAAGGACTATCACTAAACCGTGGCAAGTGGTTGCAGGTGATATTACGGGTCCTTTGCCGAAGTCTATGAAAAATTACGAATATATCTTAATTTTTCAAGATTTATTCACGCGATGGGTAGAGGTAATCCCCATTCGTAAGGCCAACGCAAAAACCATCCTTAAAGAGCTCAATGAGCGTGTCTTTATGAGATACGGAGCTCCTGAAGTTTTCGTCTCTGACAATGGTACTGAGTTTAAAAACCGTGGCATTGATAGCTTTCTGAGAGAGAGAAAGGTGCACCATACTACGGTGCCACCTTACCATCCGCAAGCAAATCTAGTGGAACGACTTAATCGTTCCATAAAGACGATGATAGTGGCATTTATCGAAGAGAATCATCGTACTTGGGATGAGAATTTGCCAGAGCTTGTCTTTGCTTTCAACACGGCTGTGCATAGTTCAGTAGGAGCCAGTCCAGCCCAACTGAACTATGGTAGGCAGCCATTGCCTCCTTCGACAATCCGAAGAAATCAGGAATTGATTGCTCTTGATAAAGAACAAGACGAAGCTCTGGATAGATGGAAAAGGAAAATCCAAGAGCTCGTTACGTTGCGTGATAGTGCGAGTCGTAAGTCGGATGCTTCACATGACCGACAGGCTGCCTATTATGACGCACGTCAGAGGCCAGCTGACTTTGTAGTTGGAGACAAAGTATGGAAGAAGAATAAGATTCTTTTTTCAGCAGCTCAGGGGTTAAGCGCGAAGCTAGCTCCTAAATTTGCTGGTTCGTATGAGATAACGGTCCAGCTAGGTTCTAATACATATGAGCTTAAAGATATGGACGGCCAGCTGATTAAACCCGTCCATGCCGAGCAAATTAAGAGGTATGTCGCGGAGGAGATTCAAGTGGGCTTGACCGAAGATGATGACGTCGAGACTCGACCTACGTTGGATGCGAGCGTTGAGATGGCGTTGGGAGACCCACCACGAGCGAGCGCAGCGCACGCACAGATCAGCAACACTCCAACGGGAGATGTAACGGCTGATCGTGTGCCTTAAATATCGCGGCCCCGTGGAAGGCCCCGGAAGGCTGCGAAAACTGTTAAGCGAGCGAAAGTACGTATCGAGAAGGCTGCGAAAACTGTTAGGGTTGCGAAGCGAAAGCCCGGTCGACCGAAGGGCTCGCGAAAGCGTGTCGTGGTAATCGATCCGTCAAATCTCTCTCC
Source organism: Megastigmus dorsalis (assembly GCA_900490025.1). Taxonomy (NCBI): domain Eukaryota; kingdom Metazoa; phylum Arthropoda; class Insecta; order Hymenoptera; family Megastigmidae; genus Megastigmus; species Megastigmus dorsalis. The sequence continues at coordinate 3,292 of UELU01108366.1, forward strand.
GCGTCGAACACGAGCCAATCGCTCGTAAATCCCTCTCATCTTCCCCTTTGTTCGTTTTCAGGATGGATAAAGAGGAATTCCTGCGCATGTGCGCCCAACTTTTCAAGGAGTTATCCGTTGGGACCGAGGAGGAGATAGACTCCTCGGTCTCAATTACCGAAGTGGACAGGGAGGTGGTCCCTTTGATTAGGGCTAGGGTAGACGCTACTTTACGTCGACCCTATACCACTGGGCCAACCCCGATTCCGAATGAGGAGGAGGGCGCCGTCACTCAGCAAGAGAGTGCGGCGCCATCGAAGATAAAGAAGGAGGAGGAGGGCACCGCGGCTCATTAAGAGAGCCCGGTGCCATCGAAGAAAGGAGGGGTGGCACAGGGGGCGGGCCCATGTGTCGCTGAAGAGGTTCAGGGCGCGGCTGCTTTGCCGGAAAAGGCCCAACCCGTATTGCTAGTGGCTGGGTCACGGGGACCAGCAGCAGAGGCCGCCTTCCTCGAGGAAATAGAGAGAGTGGAACGGCTCCTACGGGAAGCAAGGGAACGTTCTCGCCGCCCTGTGCCAACTGCGGAGGCGATATGACGCTGATGCCGTCCAGCGCACCAGTAGCTGGACGGTCACAGTAGACAATCGGCGCGCGGAGATGCGCGCCGTGTATGGAGTGCATCGTACACGCGCAGCCCGCAAAGAATCAGAGGCAAAGCGTGCTGCTGAAGAGTTGGCCCGCCTGGGCAAAGCGCGCAAAGACCGCGCTGCAGCGGAGCTCGCTCTCCAGCAGGCCAAAGACCAAGAGGAGTATGAGGAGCTTGCTCTGGAGAGAAGGCGCCGCGAAGAAAAGCAGAACGACGTCCGGTGTTACATTTGCGGTACACCGGGCGTCAAGAACAGCTTTAACTGCCCGAACATTAGAGAGCACAGGAGATATAAATAGTGTATCCTCCTGTGCCCTATTCAATAAATTATAGTATTTCCTATTTTTCTATATTTTCAAGAAATATTGAATTTTATTTCGATATTCCTTTGTCTCCGTCCAAGTAGGATCCTTTCCTATCCTCATGTCGTCTGCGAGCATAGGGTATGGAGCTGTCTCCATCCTGGTATCCAGCGACTAGGAGAGGGGTATAACGAATTCACGATTGAATTTGATATTCGATCGTTAATTCCATTGTATGCTCGATCCGACGGGGCTCAGGCATCGAGGATGATGAGCGAGAGAGAGCGTAGGTAAGTGTCGTGCGAGAGAGATAGCGGTAATTAGCGCGCGATAGAGGGGGGCCATCGAGCCTCAGATCGATTTCCGCCGCGATAGCCATAGGACGCGTTTACGAGAGAAAAACCGCGCATTCGAGTGTTTGTGTGTGTGTGTGTGTGTGTGTGTGACAGCACGAGCACCCTTCCACATTGCACTGGACTGCAGCCAGTGCAATATTCTATGACAGCGTCGAAGCAGAAGGAGAGAGAGAGTGAGAGAGAGAGAGAGAGAGAGAGAGAGAGAGAGATAAATAAGCGCAACTCAGCACGTGTAAGTACTTATTGTACTAAAGCGACGGATCGCAGCGGCGATCCGTGTATGTGTGTGCGTGTGCGCGCCAAGAGATTCTTTTGCCTTCTCGGTTTGCGAATCCGCGATTGTATTCAATTTTATTATAGAATATAGTTCGTTTGTTGGATTCGCGCATTTATTATTCACGAGGTATCCTTATTTTCCCTAACATCCCGCGATTACCGCCGCCTCCACGGGCACAATAGATAGCGGATCTACTGTGCATTTTCTGAGCAAGCTGGACTCGCGAGCCTTGCACAGAGCTCACGAGTATCTTTGGTCCGAGCAACGGAAAGCGAGACTCAACAAGAGAGTCTCGAATTTGTCAACGGTAGCTGATTGATCCTAAACAGTGGGATAATTCAAAGGATTTTCCCACTGCAACGTGCAGCAGATAGGAGTGTGCAGTACAGGGTTACTGCACACTGAGAGAAAATCAGCCCCGTTACAGTGTATTCAATTTTTTCATGAAATAATAAGTTAATTACATATTGTCAATGTAAATGTGATAAATTCACATCAATTAAAATTTACAAGAACATTATCAATTTTAATTACAATATTATACTTAATCTTCATCACTATCTTCATCTATAACTGGATCAATATCCATGGTGGAAAACATATCAGAAAGAATTTTTGCTGGTCTAATAATTTTCGATTGATATCTAGCATTACTGAGATAGTATATAACTGCTGCGATATGCGAGCAAGAGCCTACAGTTCGTAATCCATTCGCACAGTCGCATGCGTGTCGTAAAATACCGCTATATCCGATTGAATTAGGCTTGTGTTCAACGTAGCACTTGTAGGTCCTACTATTTCTGTGCCTGGACCTTACTAATACTTTGATAATATTTGGTTTCAACTTAACATACTCCAAATTGATATTTTGATTATCGTCCAGTAATTCAGCCAGATAACAGACGGCTTGACCTATTTGATAGGTGCCTGAAAAAAAAAAATTTAAGATCCCTTTCAGTCATCTCCGGAAAGTCAGTTATGTCATCGGATGTCAGTTTAGTCGTAGTAGTGGATCTTCTAGACCAACTGGCTCTCTCAACTTCTGATGCCAAAGTATTTTCATCTTGATTACATTTCAGCATTCTTTCAATAATTATGTCTTGCAATCCATCGTTATCTTTATCGCTGTTTAAACGGTTTCCAAAGCGATTGTTAAGAAAACATGCGATTCTACAATATGCACCAGCTTTTGGTAGAAGCTTATTATCCTACTGCTGATGAAGAAGTTTAAATTTTTTTCCGAGAATACCGTGAACGGCCTCTACTACCCATTTCAATTTTGTAACATAACGAGATTCATTTGATTCAGATGTTGTCAAGTTGGGCCTTTTTCCTTTCAAGTCGGGCATAAGAACCCTAAAACCAAGACTTTCTAAATAAGCTACCACATCCCTGAAGCCCCTGTCCACAATGCAAACATCACCTTTTCACATGATAGTTCTAACACCATTCGGATCTTGCATCACTTTTTTCATAATACTTGCGTCGTTTTCCGTAGCTAAGAACAGACCAGGAACATCTACAACGAACCAAATGATATTTCTTGTGACCTGAATATGACTTCCGTTGATAGTCATTATTTTTACTTTTTTGGTGATGTAAATAAGTCCCATCAAATACCAAAGCAAGCACGTTCGTTAAATTAAAAAGATTTTTCACAAAAATAGAAGTATGATCATGAATTAATTCTTCCCTTGAGATACTTTTTACTCCAAAGTATATGGGCAAGATATCTTTTTCAAATGAATTAATTACCGATTCGCAAAAATCTGAGACTTTTATTTCCTTATCTATTCCAAAAATAGACGAAATAAAATTATTCGATGATCCAGTCCGTAGTTTGAATAAAAATATTACCAAAGCTTGTGTAACGTCTCTAGAATCTGATGATCTCATGGAAACTAACAATTTACTCAACTCTTGCAATTGATTATCAGAGAGACTTGTAAAAGAAAATAATTGTTTTTCGTTAAGCTCTGATGATTTAATTTTGTCTAAGAATGTTTGCGACGTTAAGTCTGATATTTCATATAGAAATAAACATATTTCATCTACAGTTAACAAAACTTGTGTTACAGTATACTTGTATTAATTTTAATTCATCTTGAAAAAATCGTTTTTTGATTAGAACAAACGCGATTGCCATTTGGAATAAAAATTTTTTAATTCATTGAAACATTGTAATCTTGCATTCAATGACACAAGAATCAAATTATTTGTGTCTTTATAGACACAACACACGCTATGAGAGGCAAAAGTTCTTTTAAGGGGTAGCTCAACAGTAGGTTTTATTTCTTTAGGAATGTTTAATTTTACCTCGAAAACACTTCCCGAACTCTGTGAACTAGGTACTTCCTGAGAACTCATTGGCTGACTTTGATCACAACTTGATGGTTGCTCATCAACTTTACATTTTGTTGTGCCAGAAAAAACAAGTCTTCTACATTAATCACAAAGTTTAGATCCAATACTGACATTATATATATATATATTTAATTGCTCAAGAACAGCTTCAAGTTCACTCTCTAAATTAATAATCTTTATTTGTGTGACTGTCGTACTCAGATTTTTTTGGAGCAATTGCAACATTGGTCAGTTGCATCAAAATTATCCATATTTTATGCAAAAACTAAAGTGAAAAAAGTGTAAGATTTATTATAGGATTATGCATATTATTAAAAAATTCATTGGTAATTTTTAAAGAAAAAGGTGAAAAAATCTATTTAATAGCCATCCTTGGTAAATATTTTATGCATTTATATAAGATCTATGTCTACAAAAGAAATCACAGAATTGACATAGATGTTCTTATAAAAAATGGACGAGTGGATTTACCACATAAAAAGAAAAAAATTTTAATGTAGTCAGACAAGCTACATGAATTTTGCGAGATCTGGTGCAGGCATATATTAACCTGTTTATTTTATTCATTTTGGCATTTTTAATAATTTCTTTTCTTTGCTTTCTTTCCAATTAGACATAATTTATTTATGAGACGTTTGAGCAATGTAGATCCACAATACAGTTGACGCTTTATTAAAATCATTAAAATATTTCAATGTTTAGTTGAGATACAATTAAAAAAAATTTTAAAATACAAATTATATCGTTAATCGATTTATCCAATGATGCAGGTACAATGAATATCTTAAAATTGAGATAATACCTGATTTAAGTAGGTTGGTACTGATTTCCACAGTTAATGCATTCGTCAAGTTCAACATCAGAATCCTTTTTTCAATGACTTGTAACATATCACATTTTTTAATATATTTTTATTTTGAGAACATATCACATTTTTTAATATATTTTTATTTTGAGAACATATAACATATTATATATAGCACTGCATTCTGATTTATAATTTTAACACCGTCATTTTGAAGATTTAATACATATAAATTATTATTTTGAAATGGCGATATTTCTTTGGTAAATCTTCATTCAAAATTGTACTCATATTAAGGACCATGTGCATTATACATGCAAAACCTTTTTTTTTTTCAATTTTTTGTAGTATTAATTGTCAACAATATTACTACGAAATTCATGTGTAATATTAGCAATATTGGTTCAATATCGGTTGAATGTTACTAAGAAAAATATTCTTAGTATTTTTCTGTAGTAACAATTAAAGTATAAAATGTACAGTACAGCATATAGCCATCATGTAATGTAAATTATATTGTGTATATTTATATAGTTTTAGAATAAGTAAACTAATCTATAATCTTTACTTGCTTAATATTTTGTATGCCTTACGTTCTTTTGCTTATAATATGCTATATATTTACATAGCAAACACTATCAATTTTATCTTACATTAAAATAAAAAAAAAATCTATTTAACCACAGTATTAAAAATTTAATACATTTCGAATTTATTTTTAATTTTTGTTGTGAAAGCGATTGCATATGCTTATCCTGCTATGCCCTTTCAATAGAATCAAATACTTACTTATATACTGCAAAATGACTCCGTTTTCTAAATTTATATAATGCTCAGTAACAATTGTAACGTTACTAATAATACTGATTATAATAATACAAAACCAAAATTTTTATCCATTAAAGTAGGTATGTATATACTGTTACTGACTTCATTTTCTATTTGAAATGCAATCGTTACCACCAAGTACTTATAGATGTTAATAGGAGAATAACCTGTTACAGAGGTAGCTCTAAGCTCTTGCCGCTGCGGTCACTCAACGGTCATCGTACGCGTCAAATGGATGAATGGTCGCAGTTACAGGGAAGTAACACTTGACTTTATGAACTTTTAGGAGTTGGGAAAAATTTCTAGACTACTTTTTGGTGTTCTTACGTACAGGAAAAGGGTCCTGAGTAATTTTAGGTGTTTTAGTACCTACTGAAGTATCTAATTTTGGGATTATGTGCTAAAAACATGGGAAAAACGCGAAAAATAACGGTTTTTTCAATTTTTGAGCACGTTCCGGTCAAAATATGATAATTTGAATACGTGCGTTCGAAAGTACGGGAAAGAACACATGAAAAATGATTATTTAGATGTTAGCCAAATATGACCTTCATAGCCTAAAAAATCATTAAATTTCAATAATTTTTTCTGACTCCGATTTTTATCCAAAAAATCTGAAAAAAAATCAGGCTATTTTGTAGCAAAAAATCTGATATCCATGAATTTTTTCAGAATTTTTGGAGCAAACAGTAAAGCAGGAGAAATTATTTTCTAAAAAACACGTTTTTTACGATTGTGGCACTCTATTGCCAACTAGGGGTCTGAAAATTTAGGTGAGAGAGCTTTCAAATATGCTCTTTCGTATGGCTACCCCGATAACGATTCACTCTTAGGCAATTTTAACATTGTTAACCCGCTATAGCATTTGTAGTCCCCTATTGTATTTGTCAAAAAAATTCATTTTTGATTGGTTTAAGATGACAAATAAAATTTAAATTTTTCAGATTTTTTGGAGTCGTAAGTCATTTACCTTTCCTGCTAAAAGTCTTCTGAAAGGTTCGGAATGGTTCGGGAAAAAAGGACCTTCCTGAAGCTTTCCGAATTCGGGCAGATTTTGGTACCGGTCTCATCCGAACCTTTCCGTATCTTAGCAAAATATACTTCAGTAATCCTACATGAACATTTCCGATGCTTTCAGTTTTCCCACGGACTTTTATGGACCTACGTGTACCTTTCCGTGGTAATGGCGAAAGACCTGTAACTTGTTGCCATGCCAACATTTCCGGTCTTTTCAGTCTTCTTCCGAAACTTTAGGAATCTTGGCGTACCTTTCAGAAATTTAAATTTTTAATTTTTTTTATTTTTCTGTGAACATAATACATGATCCGGGGCGAACGTTTTTGAGCTCTTCAGTTTCCCACCCTATGTGTACCTTTCCGTGGCAATAGCGAAAGACCTGTAACTTTTTGCCATGCGAACATTTCCGGTCTTTTCAGTCTTCTTCCGAAACTTTAGGAATCTTGGCGTACCTTTCCGTGAATATGACTTGATCCAGGACAAACTTTTCTTATTTTTCCCGTTTTCCCCCGCATCTTTATAAATTTATTATAAATTTATCTTAAGATCCATGTATGGATCTTAGAGAATTTTTCCGTAACTATATATAAAAATGCTTGGCCGTTATAATTTATGTATATATATGATGGAAACATTTGTCGAGAATTGTAAAAGTTCGGATAGGCAAAAGAATAATTAGGATAGCTATATAGATATGAATCCGGAAAAGAACTGAGAGGAACGGAATATTTCCAAACTATTCTTTCCGGTCATTGCTGAACCGTAATTATGAAGCTTTTTCTCAAGTCAATATCTGGAGAAGTTCGGAAAGGTTCAGAAAGGTACCTATTATTCTACGAAGACACAAATCGTGGAAAAAACGGAAAGAAACGGAATATTTCGAAAATATCCTTTCCGATCTCTGCCGAAACTTTCTGAAAATTATTATCAATAAATATCCATCTTAATTTCCATACAAGTTATGAAAGGTTCGGAATGCTTGGGAATTTTTATGCCGGAGGAGTCCGGAAATGTTCGGTAGCAATTGGAAAGGTTCGGAATAAAATCCTTTCCGATTCTTTCCGATTCTTTCAGAACATTTTTATCAAGGTTTAAACCATATAAAATCAATGTACATTTTTCCGTTCTTCCGAAAGGTGGCAATTAATATATAATCAGAATAGTGCGTCGTAGTGAAGGTGGCTATTTTGAGCATTTCTAGACATCTGATGAAGCTATCAACTTCGAAAATGGATTAAGAGGCTAAAAAACCTTTAGAGTACATGCCAGAATCATAAAGTTTATACTTTCCGTCCATTGGTGTGACTTAACCCATTAACGTCAAATGTGCACGTTTGCTCATGCCCACTTTCAACACTGTATAGAAGAATCAAATCGGTCAGAAATGATCATGCAAACCATGTTTTCTGATAGATTTTTTAATGAGCTT
>UELU01108380.1:0-12504 GCA_900490025.1 Megastigmus dorsalis
GTGTAGATGTACTCGGTATATTGTTGGGATAAGGATGCATCCATGGCTGGTATGGAGGCATAGGAGGATAAAAGTGCGATTGCGGTAACATTTGGTACGGGGTTCCTTGCATAGGTGATATTGGTGTAGTTGAAAGTGGCTGCTCATTATTCCGATAAGGAGATGGTGATCTGGGTGTTGGTGATTGCGATCTTGGAGTACCGTTTCCGCTTCTTTTTAAAATAGATTGAGGAGACTGGTATGATCCATCTCTAGAGGTACTGTTATAGGCTAATTGTGAAGAAGCTTGTATTCGACCATCTCGTCCAACTCTTGATCATTGAAATTTGACGTCTTTACTGTCGTAATAGTAAGGAATGGATTTACGGTCATAGACTTCTGGATCGTTCCGATCACTCGAGCATTGCGCGATTTGTCGTCGCGTGTGCTTTCATCGTATTCCTCACTTTTAGTATTGGAATCATAATGGACTTGATAATGGTTGGATTGGTTATTATGACTAGGTAGTAATTTTTCAATCTCCATTGACATCTCTAAAGCTTCGTTAAAGTATCTCGGTGTAGAGTTGACCATTCCTCCACGCCAGGCATCTTGTACAAAGGCTTCCAAGGCTAAAATCTCTAAGTGATGTCTTTGTTCGTGATCTATAAGTTCTTCGGGCAACACGTCCTTCAATACCGCTTGTGCTCCGTTAATGTAAGTCTCCAAGCGAGTATGGAATTCTCGCACACTCTCTCCTCTTTTCATCACAGCGTTGATGATTGTTTTAATATAGTGTCCATATGATTTTTCTGGCGCGAAGTGTTTCTTTAAACATACTTCTAGTGCGTGAAGCATGAAGATGATATGGTTGTTTAAACAGTCATGTGCCTTTCCTTTTAATTTAGCCATGACGTGAGTGATATAGTGACCTACGTTATATTCGGGGATTAGTAATACCCCGTTGTGCATACTTTGCATAAAATCACGTAAAGGCATGTTAGTTCCATCATAAATCGGAATAGCTGGCGTAGCCAATTGGAAGACTCACACTTCTTGATAAATCTATCATCGTCTGTCTATCCGGGTTATCATTGTTGAGAGCGTCTGATTTTGTATATACTGTTCTATAGAAATTTTTGTTGCTTCTGAGTCCTCTATGAGGTATATCTCTTGTAAGGTGGTGGTCATCTTGATTTATTAAATACATAAGCCCACAAAAAAAATAAAAAGGTCCGTGCAGTTAACCAGACCTATGACTTCTTGTGTATTTTTCGACGCTGAATCCGAATTTGCAATAAAAAAATAGGGTCCAGCTACATATTTGGGGGTTTTCCATGAAAAACCTCATTTTTTTCGATTTTTTCATGATTTTTTTTTTTAAATTAATTTTTTCTTAGATTAAAAAAAAATAAAGAAAAATTAAATTTTTTTGACCTCAGAATCGAGTTCTACGGAAAAAAATACATCGAAAACCATGTTTCAAATTTTTTTTTTAATGAAATTCCAACCCACCATACGGCGGTGAAAAGGCTGAAAACTGCGAAAAGTCAAAATTTACTTTAAATTTGATTAAAATGATATTAAAACCAGGTTTTACTATCTTAAAACAGTTTATATACACTGAGAATACTCTACTGGGGGTCTTTGAGGTCGCTGGTCACGAATTTGATGTCACAATGAATGAACAAATACTTTTTCAATTCGTTCAAAAAGATTAAAAATTGAAATTTTGGCAAGCACTTGAAAATAGGAAAAAAACAGCTAAAAATAGATCTTTATCTGACCTTTGAATGTGTATATCTCCGCTGCTAGGGCATATAGAGGGCTGAAATTTTGTAAAGATCATTTTATTATAATAACCAATAAGTCCTCAAAATTTCAGCCCGATCCCCGGACCTCGTGGGCACAGTTTTTTAAAAAAGTATTTTTTTGACCCATACATACACTGCGCAACAAAATTATCGCAACAAAATTTTTCATCGAAAAATTGACATTTTTCAAATGTTTGTAACTCGGTCAATTTTCATCGTATTGAGATAATTTTTTTTTATTTTTGTAGGGGATTATGTGCACTTTCAGGAAAAAATGATATCCAATAGCTAAGAGACAATGCCACATTGCTATGTCTTAATCAGGCCTACCAACTTTTTTTCTTAAAAAACGCAATAGTTTGCACGTTCGCCTGGATTACCAAAATTTTTTTTTCAAAAGACCACAAATACCATCTTAAAGTACATTTTCCGACGAGTATTAAAAAAAATCGACCTTCTATGATTTTTTTTGACCGAGTTATGCCATTTTAAAGATATTCCTATGTTTTAGCCAAATACTGCCATCATCAGCATTACCCGATACGTACCGCGAGAAGGTTGTTGGTCGGACTTACGCATCATTGTGGCCCTGAAAAGGGCCAATTATGTGAACCATTTCTTACATTAGGGACCCCGCGGCTCGTCACTTCCGCAGTATTTTTTGACTCCAAACCCTATGCGAGTAAGACCTATAGTAACGTGTATTACCACCTCGCTGACGAATTACCTCTCCTAAACGATGTTGCATATTAATGCATGCTCTAATTGAATCTTGAGGTATCGCGTGCCAAATTTCATTCAGAATTCTCTCAAGCTCTTGGAGGTTAGCACATGCTCTATAGGATTGAGGTCTGGGCTATTAGCAGGATGAGGCAATACCTCTACGTTGTTTCCTTCCAAGTAAGTACGAGTTATCCTTGCAGTATGGGGGCGTGCATTATCCTGCAGCAAGATGAAATTAGAAACAAGACAAAACTTCGTTTATGTAACGTCCCGCTGTTAGTCCTGGGGGTGGGATAATCACTAAATCTGATCGATAGTTTATTGATATTTCACCCCATACCATAACGGATTCTCCACCAAACGCTCGAGTTGGATCAACGTGATGTGGTGCAAAACGTTGTCGTCTTTGACGCCAAATTCAAATCCTAGCATCGTTTCCGTAGAGACAAAACCGAGATTTGTCTGTAAAAAGCACATGTCTCCACTCTCTAGGTGTCCAATGTCGATTATTACGGGCGTAATTTAGACGAGCTCGTCGGTGAACTGCTTCTAAATTAGGCACTCTAGCACAAATTCGTGATCACAAACCCCTTTCATGAAAGCGTCTCCTTATCGCCTGAGCGCTAATTCGTCTGCCTGGTAAAGCATTATCCCCAATTTGACGCGCAACCTGCCTTGGGTTGCACAGGGTTTCATTAACGATGTTGCGATCCTCTCGATTCGTAGTAATCCTATGTCAACCTTGACCAGACCTCCGACGATAAGAACCTGTTTCTTCATACCGACTAAAAACGCGTGACACTGTTGAGCGATGAATCCCCATTCTTCTGGATATATGGCTTTGACTCAGTCCCGCTTCTAGCAGGGCAACAATTCGAGCAGATTGGATTTCAGTAAGCCGAGGCATTTCGATTAAGAATATGCTACTGAAATTTTTAATTGCTGTGTACGCTGTATAGTAAAATTAATGTTAAATGGTCTTTCGCCATAACTCTTGGCCAGTATGCCGCTTAAATTTTAACTTTATTTTTTTTTAATTGATTTGTCGGTAGGGTTGGTAATTTTACCAAAAGTGTGGAGCTGCAATGTGAAATGTAACGAAAACGTAGTGGTATAATTATAAATAAAGCTACACTTTTCATGGATTAATTTTAAAAAAATAATTTGGTTTCTTGGTTTATGAGGATTTAGGATAGCTCCCGGGGCACGAATTTAATAAATGTCATCTGATAATTTTTCAGGGCTACGTATCGGGTAATGCTGATGTTGGTAGTATTTGGCTAAAACATAGGAATATCTTTAAAATGGCATAACTCGGTCAAAAAAAATCGTAGAGGGTCAATTTTTTTTTTAATACTCGTTGGATAGTGTACTTTAAGATGGTGTTTGTGGTTTTTTGAAAAAAAATTTTTGGTTATTCAGGCAAACGTGCAAACTATTGCGTTTTTTAAGAAAAAAGGTTGGTAGGCCTGATTAAGACATAGCAATGTGGCATTTTCTCGCAGCTATTGAATATCATTTTTTCCTGAAAGTGCACATAATTCCATACAAAAATATAAAAAAATTATCTCAATACGATGAAAATTGATCGAGTTACAAGCATTTGAAAAACGTCAATTTTTCGATGAAAAATTTTGTTGCGATAATTTTGTTGCGCAGTGTATATATAGGAAAAATAAAGTGTCATATTTGAGTGCTCTAAAATATGCTCTGGTAAATTTGTAATATTTTTTAAAATACAGCAGCGGATAATGTAGAATTTATCTACAAATTACCATTCATAGTTTTATTTCTTAAACTATGTTATTCGAGGTTGGGATTTCCAGATGGTACAAAAGAAATAACTAAGCAAATTTAGTAGACAAAATTTTTTTATTTTCATATATTAAATACAGCTTTTCGCGTGTAGTATTGTCTACTTCATCTATACCTTCGGGCGGTAAAGTAGCTTGTCTATAACTTTCCAGTAACCATGTTTGTAATACATACACATTGCGAACGGCGCAAATTGAATTTTCATATAACGTATGATGTGTACAAAATACATTCATATTTGCATACATATAATCTCTACAATGCAGGACAGTTCCAATCCTCAAGATTTTTAACATTAGTTAATATTTTCTGTAGCATTTTTTTCTTTTTAATTCCTTTGACAAAAATGGTTCGGGCGATTTGTACAGTATTTTTCAACGTCTCTGCCAAATCCTCGTAGGGTATATCGCCAGAGCTCCAGGGTAATTCATGGTAATTTCGCTCCAGTCAACGATTTTCACTCTTCTGCCACCAGAAAGTTGTCACAACTTTTGAGGTGCGTGGAATAAGTAAACTGAAGGATGTGCATCTTCCTCGATAGGTAGTACAGCAACCTCCTTGATTATAAATTCATTCGACGAGGTCTGGAAACCTTGAACGTCTAATATGTACTCTATCTCGAATGCAAATGAATTGTCTTTAAATTATTTACCATATTTATACTATACTTTTATATTTCCCCCACCACTTTTACATTTTTATGCCGCTTTATCTTAATACTCTAATACGTAATACAGTTTAAAGCGAGGTGATGGAGTGTCAGTGGAGGCGAAAGGATTACAGCAGCAGTAGCAGGAGCAGATAAAAGCATATTGATTACAAAGCATTTTAGCGGATGCATACACAGTGTTTAAATCAGAAATAGATATATCTCTGCAAGAACACATTATGCTTAAAGTAAACACTGTTCTTGCAGGTGAATATATCCTTTTAAAAATTATGAACAGTCTCTGGAAATAAAATATTTTAATACCAAAAGTGTCGCCATTTACTCGACAACAGAATTGCAAGAGTGGTTTATAACCAATGTACAAGAAGTGATAGAACGAGATATGGAGAAATTTCAAGTGTAAGATTCTGGCTGGAAATTGCATTCAATTTTAAATTTAACTATAAATATGAATAAATTCAATCCAATAAAAGGGCAGTTCACGTATTAAATTACTAGAACTAATTGCTATGTAGCATGCATGTATTAATGTGCAAAATAACGATAATAAATGTTTCAAATGGGCCGTATTGTCAGCTTTATATCCAGATCTTATCCATGTATACCATGCTAGCACATACAAAAAATTTGAAGGAGAACTGAATTTGGAGAATTGAACTTCCTGTAACACCCAAACCGATTCCTAAATTTGAGAAACAAAGTCATGTTTGCATAAATTTGTATATACTGAAAAAAATGGGGGAAAATATAGTGTGTCTCCTTGCCATGTGACATCATTCAAAAAATTGTGTCACGCTAATATTCTTTTAATACAGGACTATTATGTCGATGAAGATGAAGAAGAAGAAGAAAATCCATTAGCAATTCGAATGGATAGAGCATATTTACCGAAATGGCATTATGTCTGGATAAAGTATTTATCTCGACTAGTAAGATCGTAGGCTACGAAACATAGGTCAAAAGCTTATATATGCGACCGCTGCCTTCACTATTTCTGCAATGACGTCAAACTGAGTCACTATATAGAGGACTGTGCAAGTCTGAACAAGTGTAAGATTCAACTGCCCGAAGAACGGATCAAAATACTCAAATTCAAAAATTTTGAGAGGAGGAGCGATCATGCGTAGAACAACAGCGCATCGAAGCTGAAGTGGGGAGAGATGGAGAGGTGTTAGTCAAGCAAACGTACTCGAGCAAGCCATCAAGCAGAAACTTTCCACAACCAAAGTACAACTAGCAATGGAGGTATATATATATACATATTTTTATATATATATTTAACTTTTTAAAATACTCTAAAAATAAAAAGATTTTAAAATTATCTTGAAAAAATTTTCTTCTTTCAGATGGATTTAACAATGTTGAACAAAATTTCTTGCCCACAACGAGCTATAACTCTTTAGAAAAAGAGGTAAAATACATGATAACAGCTATTCGTCACGTGAACACAAGATATGGTTTGAATGTTGTGGCTGAGATCGATGGAGAGTTTCAAATATTTCTACTAGGACGCATATAAGAAGCGCTCAAATCTGATGAGGGATTTTTTAATGAACTAACTGCTAATAAAATGGAATTTTGGCTTACTTACTTAGGAAACCATAATATGTCATTTACGAGTTCAAGATAAAAAAGCAAGTACAGGGGAAAAAGCTGCTGCTTACACTGTTAACAAAGCTATGAAACTTAAGCTAAAATTTGGTATGGGTCTAAAAGAAAGAAAAATGAAGAAGAAAAAGAAAAATCCATCTAATAGAATAAAAGTAACAAGTACAACTAAAAAGAAAAAAACCTTGTACTTTGAATAAGATAATAAAAGCAGCTGCAGCTTCAGTTGTTCCAAGAATGAATTCTCAAATACTTATTCGTTCACGGGGCGAAGGAAGCAAAAGACGAACTGAAAGAAAATGTAAGACATAATAAATATATGGAAGGTATCGCTCTTGGCAATGGACTCTATTTGAAACCGCTTAAAACTGGGTTTGGTGTTCTCATGAAACCATACAGAGGTAAAAGTCTAAGAAAAAAAGTTCGATGTAATACTACCTAAGCGTGTGTAGACTGACCCTGATTTAGTAAAATATGATAATATTATGAAAATTCCCTATTTTCGAGGAGTATTTATGCGTAATGTTTTACCAGTTAGTGGACCACTTTATCGATAAGCAGCTATTTTTAACCTTAATGATGCGAGTGGGTCTGGAACACACTGGGTTATTTACCGAAAACGTGGAAATAAAGTCATATATTTTAACAGTTTTGACGATCTTCAGCCTCCTTTTGATCTTATGCTATATCTAGGGCTTGATGAGATTAGATATAATTATCAACGATATCAAGGTTTCAATACTTACAACTGCGGGTCATTTATGTTTACAATTTTTATGTAATAAGCTTACTAGACAGGTCGTATATCAGTAAGCAATATTCTGAAATATAAGCTATTCTTTTTTGTCATTTTTATGTCATGGAGGAGTCACTAACTTTAAGTCTGTATGGTATCTCCTCAACACATGAAACGCAATATTTTCCACCCATCATTAGCTATTAACTTTTAATTCGATTTCTAATGTAGATATAGGCAACAATAAACTTTATGTGAATACGAAATAGTCGCAATTCCTATAGGAAGTTATGAAATTGAGGATATTGAGATATATGTGTCAGATGTACTAGCGGCAAAAGATATATCTATCACTTGGAAATCCAATAACAACACACTCCGCAGTGTAGTGAAGTGTAGTCACACGATTGACTTTCGCCCTCAACATTCAATAGGAAGACTTTTGAGTTTCACTAAACGTGTTCTGACTGAAAATACCCGTCACAACTCGGAACTACCTGTAACCATTCTAAAAGTGAATTCTCTAAGGGTCGAATGCAACCTCGCCACAGGGGTCTATATAAATAAGCGTCAAGTACACACAATTCATGAATTTTTTCCTGCTGTACCACCAGGATATTAATAAGATCATTGAAGTGCCATCACACATCATTTATTTTCCAATCGTCAGCAAGTGCATTGATCATTTACAATTGCAAATAGTGGATCAGGACGGAGATATAGTTAATTTTCGTGGAGAGGTTATAACAGTAAGACTACACATTAAAAAGGCATCTTAAAATGGGTATTATTTACAACGCAAGAGGTTATTTAAATAACCAAGCATGTCGACCAGCTCTCAGTCATCAACGAGTTGTCCAAGAAGTCAGTCGTCAAAGAACAGCGAAAAAATTCAGTCGTCAAGAAGCAGTGAAAGCATCGAGTCGCAAACGACCACTCGAAACATTTGATTCCTAAAAAGTCTAGGATTAAGAGTTCGTGGTGCAAAATAAGGTGTATTTTTGTACATTGTTATCAATGAAGTAGAAGACATTCTAAGCATTCAGTCTCCGGTCACATTTGATGAATCTATTGCTGATTATGAGATTCATACACATTAACCATACACATCATTTAACTTTAACAATAGTGATGAAATATGTATATCTATTCAACATCAAGATATGTCTTTTACCCTTACGCAGTTCGTTACATGTATGTGGCAGGCTTGTAAAGCCCAATGGAACTGCAGTAGTGAACACCAAACTAATTAACAATACAGTATGTCATTTATTTGAGGATATACGATATGAGCTGAATGCTATAGAGATTGATAGATGTAAAAATACTGGTTTAACCAGCCTTATGAAAGGATGGATTTCACATAATTCTAGTCAAAGTTTAATGATTGAAAATGCCGGGTGGCTTGATATTGAAGAAACACAGCAGTTAACTAATGATGCTGGCTACTTCGATATATCACTTCCTAAATATCATTTTCGGATTTGCTGAAGATTACCGTAAAATTGTAGTCAATGCTAAACATAAACTTATACTGACGCGGTCAAGAAATGACATCAATGCAGTTCAACAAATGTCGACATTAGTAGAGGCTCGATTTGTTTCTGAAGATTTTAAAATAGAAATTATAAAAATTGAGTGGCTTATGCCATACATAGCCATATCAGACGAATATAAATTATGAAAATTGAGTGGCTTATGCCATATATAGCCATGTCAGACGAATATAAGCTCCGTCTATTGAAACAGTTTGAAAAAGATCGACCTAAGAGGCAAAATGATATTAACGCCAGCCGTTTCGATCATTGCAATATTAGTAATGTCAAATTATTTTTAAACTCACAATACTATCCTTATGGAAACTTAAATCTCAATATCGCCAACAACCAGTATTCTATGTTATATGATATGTATGGCAACTTTCAGAGCGTCTATTATAATAAAGACGCTGAACCTATGCTTAAAAAATCTCATTTCTTAAATCATATGCCTCTCATTGTTATTGATTGTTCAAAACAGAATGAGTCGTTAAAAAGCGCTCCTGTAGATGTTCCTTTAGAATTTGAATCAAGAGAGAATTTTCTAGCAGACACATCAGTTTACTGTCTAATTTTACACGATCGTATTATTCAATATAATTCAATTAGTAGTGATGTAAAGAAAATGTAGTGGGGGTATAAAAGGGAAGGGGAAGAGGCGGGGCTTATGAATATAAATAACACGTAATATGGGTAAAGAATGCACTCTACTTCATGATGAAATATGTTGTGGATACGCAAGGCTTTAACCAGTCAGACAACGACTATATACTCAAAGAACTCGCAATGGTATTACTTTATGATCAGTCAGAACCTCTACTATTTTTATTGAAAAAACGGTTTGGTTTTCATCAACTTCCTGAAAATATTCAACAAGAAAATAGATGGCTTCGCTCCAAGTATCATGGTTTAGCATGGAATTCAAGAGAAATCGACTATTATGATGTGGGAAATATTCTTAGAACAGCTTTACATGATGCTGTCAGAGTACTGGTTAAGGGTTCAATAAAAAATGAATGGTTAACACGCTTCAAATTTAATGTTCACGACATAACGTAAATGAATTTTTCAGCTTTGAATCCATACACGCAACAGAATAAAAAACAAAGATTGTTAACAATATGTATAAACCATAACGTAGCACACAAAGTTAAATGTGCCCAACACAATGCTAAATTAATAAAAAAGTATTATCATGATAATTCCCAGTCTTTAGTTTGAACTATAACACAACACCTAAAGTAGAAAGTATCAGATACGCGAAGGGGAAGCCCGTCGCCTCAGACCACTCGTCTCAAGCCAACTGGCAAAAGTGCTAGTGGCCTGAGCGGTTTTCACCGCCTACAGTCCTATGGGGATTCTAACCCCCAGAGGCTTCTAGCCCAGGGGCTAGAATCCCCTTTGTTTACCTACTCCTTTGCTTTTTATTCTAGGTATATGTAAATAACTTATTAGATAATATGATAGAAGGAACTACTGTGTCATATGCGGACTATATACAGCAATAATATCAGCTGGTAACACGTGGTCAGATACCCAAAATAAAATGAACAATTACTTAGATTTCGTAAGTAAATGGTTGGAAAACCGTTTACATGACATTTGGGAACTATAGAGATAGCGTCCCAGAGACTTTAGAGATAAAGATAGGCAACACTCAATTAAATAGAGTAGAAGATTTCAAATATCTAGGTGTTATATTTGATTTTAATATGAAATGGAATAAGCATATATAAAGTATTATAAATAAGACTAAATATCTTATTCTCATTTTTTACAAGCTTACTAAGATAATGCAGACTAAAACTCTGTTGACTATATATTATGCCTTATTTCATAGTGTATTAAAATTACGGGAATATAGCTTGGGGTGGTGCCTACAATAATAATCTAAATTGCAAAAAGTTCAAAATAGAATACTAAGAATTATATATAAGAACAAATTTGTGATTGAAAACCATCCAATGAGTTTAAATCAAAATTTTGCCTTTGAATCTCTAAACTATCATTATGAGACCTTAAAAAGTAAGTATCTCGTAACAAATAGTAAAACACGAAACAAAAATATGCAACTACACGGAAAAAAGATTGGGGCAGCCCCTGTCTCAAGCAGTACAGCGACTATACCAAACGAGGTTCAGCTGCTGTACTTCGCATTAGTGCAGCTGCTAGCCTAGTTTGGTGCAGGAGCTGTCCCAAAGTGAGGCAGCATCTGCGCTACACATGACGGTTAGTGACTCCAATTCCCTGCCTAACGATCTCAAAATATTTAGAACCCAGGGAAATGGCGGTCAAAAAAAGAAATAAAAAACGGATAATGTCAAACGTCCAATAAAAAAGTACAAATTCTATTTTGAGTCTGAAAATATATCGTTTGTTAAATTTTGGAAAAGACTTTTATTTCTCTAGTAACCATTTATTTTTGAATCTATTCGAATTATATCAATCAAAATTATATTATATCAAAATCCTCAAACTTCCTCACGTAAATTTTGAAAAATTCGAATAGATTCAAAAATAAATGGTTTCTAGAAAAATAAAAGTCTCTAATATGTAGACAGTATCTAAATTCAAAAGTAACCCAACTACCCCTAAAAAGGCTCCCACCTGGGCCGGTTTAAGGAGTATGTGGGGCTCGTCTAAGCCACTCCTCAAAGTGCTGCTTTTGCTATATTTATACACATATATATAAAAACGGCATTTTGAGGATTTCCGGATCGATTTACCCCGACGCATCCTCAAAGTGCTGCCACTCTTCAAAGTGCTGCCTTTGCTATATTTATATTTATATTTATATATATATATAACTGTTGTATGGATCATTAAAGTTATTAAAGTTATTATATTTCAGTGTTATGTATATTGTAAATAGTTTTAATTAAATCTCTTATCGCTTTATATAGGTTTTACTTTTGACGTCACAATTATTTAATCATCAAAATATATCTGGAGATCAAATGGGAGCTTATTTTGGTTATGCTTTAGCTGTTAATGATATCGATGGGGATGATCGAGATGATATCATAATTACTGCTCCTTTTTATACTAATCCGGACTTAGCAGGGATCCAAATAGAAACTGGACGAATATATGTATTTTATCAAGGGAGTGGATTAACGAAGTTCCAAAAATATCATACCAGGTATGCTATCATAACATCTCGCAAAAAACGGTGCAAATTTTAGAAAAATAAATTTTAAACATGCGAAATTTCAAGACTCTTTCATATAATTCATACATGCCTAATTTTTTGTTGTATCCCGAATTTATAAATTGCGTCAACCAAATGAATATGATTATGAGGCGTTTCACGTCAACTCTCCAAGCACGGCGCGCGAGCGCCAAAACACGCTGTGTTCAACTCGTGTTTAAACTACCTAAATGAACTCAACAAAAATATGTAAAACATAGATTTTGTGTACTTTTTTCTCAGCTTTCCAATGGTGTAAGTATTTTTTCCTAAATTTTTTATTTTCACCTTTAAAAAATATAAAATATGTTATATCTCGAAAAGTGTACTTTTAATATTTTTTTTAATACTTTTAATCGAAAGCTGAGGAAATTTTACATAGAAATCAATCTTTTGCACAGAGTGCAAATAATATTTACTATAAGATACAC
>UELU01108389.1:0-12870 GCA_900490025.1 Megastigmus dorsalis
CGATAATACAATAATACTTTGCTGATTTCAACACCTTCTTAACATCAAATGTTGACTCAAGCGTTTTGAGTTACGCGAGTATTTTATTAATGTCAATAAGTATTGAATAATCCCAAAATATCTAGCAATACTCAGTATAGATTTAAATCTATAGTTTCTGCGCGAGTTTGAAATTGCTTAATAAATCTTTTAATTAAAAATTTGATAAATAAATTTATTTAATAATAAATATAAATAAGGGAGACAAAATCCTTATTTATTCTTTATAGATTTAAATCTATAATTATTTTTAACGTCAATATTTATGACGGAGTCGCGAGTTTCAATTGAGTTACCTTTCTGTTCGCGAAAATGTACCCACGGTAAAAGGGACTAAATAATATTATATAGTGATAATATATAATTCACTTACCTCAATAGGACCAAGACGATCAGCAACCAGAATTCGGCGATCCTTGACATCCTCTCAGATAATTGGCCCTTGGACTGAATGGTCTTCCTTCAGTGAATAATTACCGCGATTCGCGAACGCGAATTCTAACCTTGGCGCTCACTGGAGATAACCCCACACTTAGCACCAAATTTCTTATGTTACGTCCGGAAGGGACGTAAAATAATCGAATAATAATATTATAATATAGTGGTTCGGGTATTGTCTCAATTGGATAACTTTAGTATCCGATTGTTTAGCGTGAGGTTGGGTTAGTATTTATGATTCAGAGACTCTTATACAGTTTAAACGTTGATCGTTTATTAGAGATTATACCCGAGAGAAATCGCGTTTACTTTACGTGTTTGTCTACTCGAGGGACTCTGACTGTAATCGGCTCAATCGGCTCGATCTGTCTCTAATTGAAACTCAAAAATGGACTGACTAATGTGTCTCTCTGGATCAGGCAGGGTACCTCGGTTCCTGCCGAAAACCCAGAGAGGTGGTAAAGATAAGTGTGTCAGGAATCCGTCGAGTAATGGCAGATCAGCGCGTGAAGCAATCAGCTGCGCTTAGTAGCTGAGCTGAACGCCTGACGCGCGAAAAATATGGTATTTAGGTGTGTGAAAGACCTTTGAAGAATGTGATCTCTGTGATTTTGCGTATAGCCAAAGTTAAAGAGATGTTTCGACAGAGGTCGGTATGTAGAATGAAATGTTGAAATGGATATACGTTTCGGGACGTAACAATAGCATTACACCCTACAGTACTAAAATTTTACATTAAGTTTCATAATTGTAAGGCACAAGTATCCACTATTTACAAATATTTATACAAAATCAAGGCGCGCGGCATCGCGTCGTTGGCAAGTCTGAGTCATGCATACGAAGTCGAAGGCGGCCTACCGTGACCTTATAGTCTTTGGAATGGTACTTTTTAACACACAATATTTTTTATTTGCAAAATCGAATAGAAATAAATACTTTAATCTATAAAAGTTACTCATACTGATAATAAAAGTATCAATTTTTCTATTTTTATGAAAAAAGTTGCACGTGAAATGACGGATGCATTGACTAGTACATTTTGATTGAAAGTTTGCTGACTTTTTTTCCTTAACGAATTTTTGTTTTTCTATTTCCGCGTCATACATCTTCCAATCCGATGTATCGTACATCCGTCGCTTGATTTGGCACTACATCATACGTACTAAATGTTCATGATATTTAAATGTCTATAGATATAGGATTTGATGGACGTGGAATACGAATGTGAATGTAGGAGCACATAGAAAATAAAAACATTTGGTTATGGTTATATCTGTGATATCGATATAAAACTGAAAAATGTCAGCCCTATAAAGATGAAAGGCATTTATTTAGCATATAATTTATGTATAACCCATTATGGCTCATTCCATAGGAATTCAATGAACAAAAAATCAACATCTTCGGTTTTTTTCAAACTTTGGGATGTCTACTTTCAGTTTCATGAGACCCGTGTTTTTTTATTTGTCCGAAAAAAATTTTTGGATTTCTGTGGCGCCATGTCAAAATTTACATCGTAACAACGTTATTCCGAAAATAAAATTGCACCTTCTTTTTAAGTGGCTATTTTAACGTTTTTTTTTTCAAAAACTGCAGAATTTTATCAGCTTTCACCTTTTTTAATAAATTCAAATTGCTTGGGAAGTTTCTGAGATAAATGGGAAAAATAGAAAAAAGTAGTTTTTTTTTTCCAAATCGATTTATCAAAAACCTTACCGTTGATTTTCACCAAATTTGAATACGTCTTTCAAGGGAAAATAAGCTATCTTTTAGTCAAGTGGCAATATTCCATCTTGCTCCGTTTGGGAGATATGGCCTCTACAAGACAATGGCTATTTCTACACGTTTAAGCCTCATGTGCGTTAAATGTAAGCTCACATCATAATAATTTTAACATGGATAAATCATTTTTCAAAGTAGAAATGAGTAAAAGAATCGGTATAAATCAACATTTAACATAAATAGAAGTAAAATAAAGTAAATTTGAGTTTATATATAAATGTATGTCTAAGTGAAAGTAGGGATATACATAAACTTTAAAGTAGCCAGTACGGTTTCTTGGCATTGCCCAGACTGAAAAAAGCAGCGTAATAAATAGTAGTAAAATAATATGTTAATTTTCAACTTTGCTACTAGAACATTGATTGGTATTAGTCTCTTGTGATTTTACATGCTGTACCAATCAGCGCGTTGCAGTGGTGTATAGCTGCACCGCGCAACTACAGATTTCAAGTGGAGCGGCACACTCTACCATTACCTCCGTAGGGGTCGGGACCGTTCCAATTCCTACCGGCTCTGCAGGGCGGTACCCGAGTTGAGGCCGCAAATTACTCGGCGTGATCAGCTCCGGGTCAGGGGCTCTCAGCCTGATCTGCGGCGCAGCCACTATCCCGCGATATGGGCTGGCAACCACTGCCACTATGAGTCCAAGACCAATGACCGGACAGGACAAAACTCCTGTGTGCCCTAAGTCCCCGTAGTACCGTTTATCCTCCAGGAGGGAGTGTCGAACTGCTCGAGGCAGCTCCAGCAATACTGGGGATCGTGTCACCCCCCTCGACTTGGTGAACCGATTAGCTGGGGCCGTAGGCTTACCAAACCCAGAGGGCGGGCAATCCCGGAGCCCCCCTTGCGGATTCATATTCACTCAGAATTCATTCATTCCTTTCGTCCGCCATTCGCTGAATCATACTAGCTCTCATTCTATATGCACGTTCATTGTGCATATACTTTCATACGATTCTTTAGCACTCAGCACGCGGCTCATATCCATAACACCATTCTCTCTTTCAATCATGCCCGTCGCATCCAGGCATCGAAAACTTTTATACATCTCACACTTACACAACACATGCATCCAGACTTCCGCTCCTGCTTCACACAAACACAACGGGGAATCGGAAAAGCGGCGGCTGTGCAACCATGTATTCAGAGTCCCATGTCTGATAATTTCCAAATTATTTCCCGTTCATTCCTTATACACGCTTTCCTTTCATTAAAATAACTCATAGATAACCTAAAATCATTACCTGCACATCCAACATCACTCAGTCATCTCACAATCACTTGCCATAGCTGGTAGTTGAACGCCCACTTTTAATCGACAAAGACACCGATGACGTATTTCTTTCACGCTGCATTCACACAATGTTTCAGCTCAAACCACGCATCCTCAGTCGATCTACGACTCACAAATCCATACTGTCGATCATTTCATTTGCTATTCATGCATTTCATCATTCGCTCCTTCATCAGGCGTTCCAGGATCTTAGACAACTCATTCAGCAAGCTGATGGGTCAGTAGGTACCTGGTTCCTTCCTGTCTTTATCGATTACCTCCAGGAGCGCAACCAGCTTTGCTATTTTCCATTCATTCGAGCAAAGGCCCTCAGCCAAGCACACATCAAACATTTCTTTCATAAACTAGGGGAAAGCATTCCGCGCATGCTGGATCATCCGGCTGACGATATCATCTACGCTCGGTGCCCTTCCTTGTCACAGTCTCCGAATAGCATAACTCACCTCTTTCCATTCATACTCAACTGATTCATCAACATTCACTTCAAATTCTGTCCCTTCATTCCATCGAGGTCCATAGGGAAAAACTTGTAACATTTCATCCTAGCCTCGCCGGATTCGATCGCCTCGCAAATTTCGGTTAAACGTTTCGACTATAAATGGATAATTTATATTTGGCCGAGACGCTAACGGATTCTCCTGCGGGACGGAAAAAGGTTTCTGAAGGGCACCTCAGAAATCCTTCGGCGGAACCAGAGTATGAGGAGCACCTCATATAAACTCAGTTTTATGGGTTTCTTTGTGAAAGCGAGAGGCACCTCGACTTTCACGCTAGAAGCAATGTAAGGGGAGTCTTACATAGTCCTCGAGTGGCATGTACGACAAGCGCCTCATGAAAATGCCTTGGGAATCGAGGTGCACCTCGATTCTCAGGTTACGGGGTTGAGTTCGGATCCAGATGATACGCTAAGTCGAGTCGGAGGAGCACCTCTAGACTACGTTAAGCATAGTCCTGCCGAACTGTTACCAAGGAGCATATTGGCCGAACTGTCGATCGTCAGGCCGCGCGGGCCTACATATATATCCTTGCGTGGTGTCTAGGAGAGGTGGGGGAGCGTGAGCGTTGAAATATATGCAAGAGATAAGGTAGCGTGGAGCGGGAGAGAGAGAGAGTGCGCCCCACCGCGCGACTGTCCCCACCGCTCGCGCTATGCTCAGGCATAGCTCATACCTACGCATGTATATGAGCCGCGCTTAGCTTGTGTGTGTGTGTGCTATCACTGTCGTCGCAAACTCATTTATCAGCAAATTTGCACTCTTTTGCCATGCATTCGTACATCCATTCTGGATCCTCAGTCCAGGACGCGCAGCACTTTTCCTCCCCCTACATATCTTATACCCCCCTCCCACGAGTCTTTGCCCACCCTCCTAACATACTCCCCCCAGTCATTCTCCTTTGCCTCTTTCATTCTCTTCTTGTACACTCTCAGCCACTTCCTCCATTCATTCCAGTTCTCTCTAGCATCTGCATCACTCCGGAAGATAGCTGTTTGGCAGTGTTTACGATTACTACGCACCGGTTTTGTACAATCATTCAGCTTTTCCGTCCACCATCTAACAGTCGTCCTTTTAATCACTTTCGCTCTTTTCATGCCTTTTCAAATCAGGTTGTGGTCACCTACACACCATTCATTCTGTATCTCCTAGCCATACTGTATGTCACCCCTCGAGCCCCAGGACAGGGTGATATTAATGTCATTCTGCTCAATAGGACCACTAAAAGTATAGTAGATGCTGGGGTCGTTGAGGACATTCATACCCCATTCACTCGCCAAGATCCATTCTTTAAGCACACGCCCTCTCCCTTCCTATCTCTCCCCCATTTACTGCCCTTGTTAAACAAAAGACCACTACTAGCATTCGCGTCTATCCCGGTTAGGACCTCACAGTCACCCAGTTTCTTATGCAAATTCGCCAAGTACTACACGTAGGGCTCTATATCCTCGCCCCACCTACAGTACAAGGAGACCAAGTACGCACATCTAAATGAACCATTCATCAACACACACACAGCATTTTCTCCCACATAACCATCCAGCAGCTGGCATTCAATGGTCCCGACAGCCACTGCAATAGCCGCTTTGTACTAACAAACACTCATCTCAGTCGGGAAATAACGCACACAGCCATGCACAACATACTTCTCCTGCAACAATCCCACAGACACACGCTCTCTCAACATGCACTTACCCAAATCACACCTAACCGCGTATCCCCTCTCACAATTTAGTTGAATCACTCGCTTTTCCATGCATTCAGCCATTACGTTTCATTTATTCTCGACCGAATTTCTTTCAGTCTCCAAACATACTCGGGGCACTCAACCACGGTGACATAATGTCCGCGCAGACCTCGACTCACACTCTTCCAACCTTCCAGACACTCTTGCATTCTCGCCTTTGCCCAATCATCAATTCATATGCACTCACTCTATTTAAGAAATTTTCACACGCACTCTTCCTAACCTTGTTAGCTTCGTTGAGGACGAAATTATAGTCATTCTCTCAGTATTCCCACACTTATGGACACACAGATTTTCACTTAGCACCCAAGAGCATCCACTGCTGCGCTGTGTTGTTTTCAGCTCCACCCACGTCCACACGCATTTTCGCTCTGATTTTCTCTTCACGCAAACGAAACCACGAGTGAGAGCGTGATCTTACAGGTCTGGCCTTGGTTTCCGAGGACTTAACCCCGGATGCCTAGCTCCCGCCCTTTTTCGAATGCGACAAACCCATCGCGCCGCCGGCCGTTACAAGCCCATCGGCCGAGCGGCTCTACGCAAAGCACCTTAGGCTCAGGAATTAAGTGGCAGCAAGACCTCAACACCATGCAGACACTCAACTCCAACCGAGAAAACGCCACGCGAGTCCTTGAGGTCGCCCCCTGCATCCGCCCGGCACGTGTCCAGGGAAAAACTTCCAAGTGAAAAATTTACTCGAATGTTTCCTCACCTTCCACTAAAACTTGTAGGTTCCAACTAACCTTAAAAGAAAGATTTTGCCTCGCCCTGCAAAGTTATTTACGCTGCGCGGAAATACATTGGAGCGAACGCCGCTGCGCACGCACAGAGCGGTACCCCGCGCACGTTCCCAAGGTGCCAGGCACACGAAGACGAAAGTAAATCATTCGCACTATACACGACACTTAGAAACCCTTCTAACACGAAAGCAGTAAACTCAGCAACACTCAAAACCATAAAATTTCGTTCACGACACACGAATAATTCACAGACACGCGGACTGCTCGCACAACGCATCTGCTCTCTTCAAGCGCTCGAGCGGGAATGACATTGATTGGTATGTAATAGTATGTTATACTACTAGTATATTATTATATGAGGGAAAGCATAGTTCGCACGTGGCCAATAGGTGGCGAAACTTGAAGTTCCGCTGCCCCGCTACCATATCAGCAGGCTGAGGGTGTAAGAGACCTTTCGATAAAGTGTAATTTGTTCGGAGTCAATTATCATATTTTTAAATAATTACACGGAATTAATCAGAATTCAAATTTTCAGATATATTTCAACAATATGCAAAAGAGTAAGTTTCGTTCCAATAGATCTGAGAGATGTCCAGATTTATATGGTGTTCATACAAAATATGTCTATGAAGATAACAAGCGGCCCTTCAAGTGGCTTGGTTATGTAATAAATGGACTATTGATGTCTGAAGCGTACAAAAAAACAAGAAAATAACAGCAGATACCTATATGTATGGATTATGTTAAGAAAAATTCAGGAAAGTATCTGAAGAAAATTTGGAGATGCACCAGAGTTCTGTCCAACAGAATCAACATCTTCTACTTAAACGTTTGGATCTTAAAGTACGTTGCCTGCAGATTCTCAAACCTCGATTGTCAGCGTCCAGTTATATGAAGAAGCGAATGAGATTATTACTAGGCATAAGTTTTTTCTGTCGCCATTGAAGTTTCCTTCAAGCGTTGAGGCAACATCACTACCCATTTACATGAATCGCAAACGCAAGAAATTGTTCAACATTTTTTATGAAGAAACTGATTGCAAAATTAAGAAATTATACGACGTTTGGAAAGAAAAAATAAAGTTTAATGGATGCAAGATATACGACGAATGGAATGAAAACTTGAGTTTGACATTAAAAAATAAAAATCTAGATTACGAAGATAAATTACGGTTCATGACTCTAGTACCTTCTAGTTTCTCAAATAATTATATTTTATCACATATAAGAGGAATCACAGATTATATGATCAGAACTTCACAAAAACTCGTAAAAAATAAGGGTTTATATAAAAAGCCCGACCCATATTCTGGAAATCCTGTGAAGACCTAAACTATTGAGCTTGTTGAAAAATATTATCTGACTGCAATTTAGACTGTTCCTAAAAAAGATTCAAGCATTTCCTCACTCGTAGCATCAAGGAAATTTACGATCTATTTTCGGAACAGAATCCAGGAATTACTATTTCAAGATCAAGTTTTATGAATTCCGACCAAAATAGGTTATTGGGTACCCAACCTTTAAATAAATCATGTTTATGTGTCTATTGCGCTAATTTTAACCTTATAGCAGCTCTAAAAATTGCACTGAAAAAGACTCACTCCGAATTTTGAACGCTCAAACAAGATCTGTTAACCATGATTGTTTGCTCTACAGAAAATGATACCTGCATTTTTAGAGAATGTGAAAATTGCGAAGATAAAATAACAACTAAGGAAAATTTTCAATTGGAAGAAGACTATGAGATAAAATTACTTTCGCAATTTGGGAAAAGAAATGATCTTGTGAAGAAAATTTGCACATTTGACATATATCTGAGCAAACATGGGAAAATCAAAGAGCTCCAGCAATGAGAAATGAATCTAGACAAAACAAGATGGACTTTTAATTCAGGAAGATTCCCTTCAGGCATATCATTAAACTAATACACAAATTTCTATATTTACATCGGTGAATTACGTAGGACAAATTACTGCGAGTTTTGGCATAGTGAGTGACTATAGGAAACATCATACAGCCTTTTAGCAGCTATGAAATTGATAACGTGTAAGTATATGAAGCTAATTGAGGATGAAAAAAATAATATTACCATAATATTTGATGGTGTCACCGCTAATATAAGAATAGATTTGAACTTTATGAATTTAGAAATGGATTCCATAAATAGAAATGGATTTTTTCTGCTACTGGACACGGGAAAGAAGATTGTGATGGCATCTGTGCCTTATTAAAACATTACTCTACAACCCATAACTTGTCATCATCGCCGAATGAAATATTGATGACTTTGTGAAATATGTAAGTAAGTATATAGTAAAATCTTCAAATAAGTATAATACTTTTGAAAATTAAAGAACTGCAAAAATTTCAAGTTGAAAACATTGAGGAATGGAAATGAGTTAGATCAATTCACGTCATTCTCGATAGTCATAATTAGCGAGTTATCCGAGAGACTGATGTTGAAAGAAATGTAAATGTAGAAAGTTCAATGAGAAAAACCAACAAATATGAATGGCTCAGTGTTAAACGTTGATAAATGTGTGACTGTCTTCTATTATTGCTACCTATTATACTGATTTCACACGTATAAATTACTATTACTGAAACATATTGAATATGAAAATATACTTGATTTTACTTTGCAACTTACCCTTTTCCTCTGGGTTGCAAATTCGAATAATTCTGTATCCGCTTTGAGATACATATATATTAATAGATTTTACGACTCACAATTTTGTTGAGAGGAAGGTAGGAGTCAATAAAGTAGGCAATAATGTGGTCTACTCAAGATTTGCATGTAAAATAAGTTATCTGTTTGGCCTTTATTCCTTTATTTATTTATTCAAGGACACGTATACATTACAAAACTGTGTATACGTGTCAATGTACGTGATTTCTGTTCTCGGATTTGCATAAGAAAATTCTCGTACTCGCGCCGCGGTGTTTTTGATGCGTGGTAGTGGTTTGATTTTCCTTCTTTACGTGACCGGATTTTAAATTTACAGGGCGCTTAGGTATTTCGACGTAAGTCGGAATGGTCCTAAACTTGAGAAGTTTCCCTTTTACAAGGTAGTCAGTCCCCCCCTTGTAGGTGGAATACCCGTCGCGATCGCGGTACCGTGTGAAACTATGCTGCGTGGCAGTTACGTGTAATCACTTGTGAAAATCTACTTGTTACAATAAAATTATTAGATTTTAAAACATATTTGTAGAAACGTGCACAGAATTGTCCATACGCGCGCGATACGCGAAGTAAGGGCTAGTGCCGGGAATCGCATGGATTTTCCGACTGGGAGACGTTTCTCTCTTTACGGGGGTAGTCCGCTCCTATCGCCTCGCTTACTTATCGGCACTGCGAGAAATTACGGAACAAAAAGTAAAAAACCCGAAGCAGACGACATAAATGCGGGCGCCGGAAAATCTGGTAGATTTTCCGACTGGGGACGTTTCTCCCTTTACAAGGATAGTCCGCCCATGTCGCCTCGCTGACTATTTTTCGATACGCGAAATAACACACCACGAATAAAAGACGAGACGTACGATAGAAATGCGGGCGCCGGAAAACCTGGTAGGTTTCCCGACTGGAAGCGTTTCTCCCTTTGCAAGGATAGTCCGCTCCTATCGCTACGCTTACTTTGTAACCGTTGCTGTTGTTACTGCAGGTGGAGGCGATGATCTCTCTCTGCCGGTTGATCTCGGCCTCGACACGTGGCCTCGCACTTTCCCAGGACTTCCTTCTTCCTTTTTCCTCCTAGGCGGTGCTGCTCCTTTAGTGGTATGGGGTCGTAATCAGGCGAGTCAGTCCTTTTACTACCCTAATTCTAATCTTTTGGCAGATAATCTCTCTAGATGCTAGAGGATGCGCATTAGCATAATTTCTCAATTAATCCTTTATTCTTTCGCGCATCAAGGCCACGCCCTAATTATCTTAAATTTTACTGAATTTTTTATTATATGTTACAACATAACTTAAATTTCGCCGAATTAGGCTTGAAACTCATATAAAATGATAGATTAGATTTTTTTTATTGTTTTATGTTTTTATTGTTTATAATAATTTTGTTTATATGGTAGATAATGAGTTTATGCATACATTTACTGGAATGTTTGTGTTTTGGGATTTTCTTTGAAATTAATTGCGAAGTTAGGAGCGGAGGTATTTAATATCTCATATTTCATACGAATATTTGTTACGAAATTTATTTAAACACAAGGATGTTTGAATTTTTTTTATCCTTCTCTATTTGATTCTTCATAATTGTGCTAGAATTCACATTATCTTTGGAATTTATCTAAAATATTAATTAGAAACACGTGTTTAGATATTTCGGTGCTATAAATAGATCGCCTCTTTATATTCGAAAATTGTCTATTAATGCTTTTTCAAGTTTATTGTTAATTTGACCTTTTCTCATGGTTTTTCATGGTGGATAGTATTAGGGGCCTTCCCACTGAATTTTAATAATGTTTTCGGAATTTTCCTATTAATAGTTTCGGCGCTATAGACGATAAATCGTGTACGTGAAATTTGCAAGTGTAATGGGGCCTTGCACTTATCGTGCAATCTGCGCGACCTGCGCGAAGGAGCTCGCGCTTGCGTTGTATCGTAAGTAGAATTGGAGCGCGTGACTCGTTCGAATTTGAAATGGTTTTTTATGTTTTGCTGGGGATTATTTTTTTCTTTGCATTGGACTATTTCGGGTGACTTGTTACTTTATGAATTCTTATTGGAAACTGTTTTGTGGATAATATTCGAGTGAGAGTAATTATTTTATTTAATTGAAATGCAATAAAGAATTAAATTAAAATTTTATAATTTACTCTATATTGAGAGCTATGACCATTCCCTTGCAACTTCTATTAATATTAAATGTTGATTTACACCGATTCTTTTACTTACTTCTACGTTGAGTAATGATTTACCCGTGTTAAAATTATTATGATACGAGCTTATACATAACCCACATAAGGCTTAAACGTGTAAAAATAGCCATTGTCTTAACGGGGCCGCATCTCCTAAACGGAGCAGGATGGTATATTGCTACTTGAGTAAAAGATAGCTTATTTTGCCTTGAAAACCATATTCAAATTTGGTGAAAATCCAGGATGTGGTTTTTGAGAAAAACGATTTTGCAAAAATCAACATTTTTCTATTTTCCCCATTTATCTCGGAGAGTTTCGGAGCAATCTGAATTTTTAAAAAACCAGGTGAAATCTGATAAAATTCTGCACCTTTTTAAAAACGTTAAGATTGAAATTTCAGTGTGATTTTGTTTAAAATGACAATTACTTGAAAAGAAAATATAAATTTTGACATGACGCCACAGAGCAACAAAAATTTTTTTCGGACAAATGAAAAAACACGGGTCTTATGAAATTCAAAGTAGATTAACATCCTAAAGTTTGAAAAAAATCAAAAAGGTCGATTTTTTTTGTTAGTTGAATCCATATGGAATGGGTCTTACATAATATTTATGAACAGAGGGCAAAATAATTGTATGCTTGAAATATACTTTCTCCAAGGTTTTTTAAAAATTCATTTGTTTTGCTAAAATCAAACAATAATTTGAAGTAATATGACCAGTTACAAATATTTTACATTCGATGTACATAACGTGTAATTTCAAATATACATGACCCCAAAGATTACTCTAGAGATTTTAGACCTAGACTGTGTCACGGAAACGCACGAGATAACGGACGCACTCAACCAAGTACTAGGGGTGGACGCGGATAGGAGGATCTCGGTTCTCGGCCCAAACAGCTGGGGACAGAAAGTCGCCATTTGCGACCTAAACGACCGGGACGCGACGCGACTGCTCCAGACAGGACGCATAAAAATTGGGTTTGTCAACTGCCGCGTGAAGACTCGACTGATGGTACCGAGATGCTTCAAGTGTCTCGGATACGGACATTACCGTACCAACTGTACAGGACCGGACAGACGCGACAGCTGCTGGAAGTGCGGCGATACCGGGCACCGGGCCAGGGCCTGCAATAGCGCTCCCCGCCTGCTTCCTGTGCACGGCGCGGGGGAGTGGCGGGGCGGGGCATGTTCCTGGAACCGCTGCCTGCGCCGCGTTCAAGGCGGCCTTGTCGGACGCAAAGAACAGACAACGGACGAGACACGTACCAACATGACGACTGTACTTCAAGGCAATCTGAACGGCAGCAGTTTGGCTCACGCCCTGCTGCCCCAGCTAGCCGACGAGACGAACGCTGACATAATAATGATTAGCGAGCCGTACAGAGACAGAGACACACCGACCTGGTTCGTTAATACCTCCCGCTCCGCGGCGCTCTGGGTTCGGGGGGGTGCCGCGTCGCGGATTAC
>UELU01108404.1:0-10630 GCA_900490025.1 Megastigmus dorsalis
AATTAAAGCTCTATGATAAAATTTATATAATAATCCACAGGCTATTATATAAATTAAAAACAGGATCAAATGGCTAATTGTAAATATACAAGAACAAAAAATATAAAACCTAACCTTAATCCTTATTTGTATTAATTAAATTGAATTAATTAAAGAAGATAATTGTGCACACAAAAGAACAAAAAATATAAAACATAACATTAATCGTCCTTATTTGTATTAATTAAATTTTATTAATTAATTATTACTAACTTGACTAGTGTGAGCGATGTATTTCGTTGAGGTTATATGTAGCAGTGTCGTTGAAATGTATTAAGTTGTAGATCCAAAATTATG
This sequence comes from Megastigmus dorsalis, assembly GCA_900490025.1. Taxonomy (NCBI): domain Eukaryota; kingdom Metazoa; phylum Arthropoda; class Insecta; order Hymenoptera; family Megastigmidae; genus Megastigmus; species Megastigmus dorsalis. The sequence continues at coordinate 337 of UELU01108404.1, forward strand.
TATTTACGAAATTGCTTGCAACTTTCAATTGTCTTTTTACAAAAAAGTGGTTTGTTCATTTTGGAACTAAGCGTGCAGTTGTTTTATAAGATTTACGCTAAAAAGTTAATTACAAGATTTACAATTTTTGATGATTTTGCTGTAGCTAAAAAAATTAAGTTTGGTTTGATTGAAGGTAAACAAGTAGTCTAGTGTATGTAAGTGTGTAAGAATTGATGCTTGTTGCAGTTAAAATTATGTTTACACCACACGATGGAATATTGGAAATAGTTCTTGTAAATTGCCTTTCCTTTTTTTTTTTTTTATCAAAGGAAAAGAGACTAAGTGTACTGGAAGAGCAGTGAAAGTACAAAATGAATGTAAAAAAGGAGAAGAAAAGAAAAAAATAGTGAATGAAAAGAGGTCCAAGATATTTTATTTGAATCCTGGGTAAGGACATGGGGGAGCGTCGATATACGCGGTGCTGTATTATCGGCCTGGGAAAAGGTTTCTGAGTTCTCTGCGCGATCGACCAGCTGCCGAGCAGTCGGTTTTGAGGGTAAGATGTTGTTAGGCGATAGAAAATGCTGCAGTGAGCTTCCACCTGCATTATGACCAATATCCGCGATAGGATGGCTCGTTTCAGAATTTAACTGATTTAATTCTTCTGCCAAATAGTAAGCCGGTTTGAGGCGTTGTGCATTAACGGGTATCTCTTTGCCGTTTTTTTCTATAGTGTAGGTGCGTCCGTCTGGGTGTCGCGATACTATTTTATGAGGACCGGTATAGGGTTGAGTTAGAGGTGATTTAACTGCTTTAATCCTCTCGAAGGCATGTGTGCAATGATTTAAATCTTTAAAGACGAAAGGTTTAATCGACTTTTTGTGTGCAACTAACACAGGTTTCATCCGCGACATGTAACCTTTAAATTCCGATAAGAATAGGTCACCGTCGGTGGCTAAGTCCCGAAATTCGAGTAAATCGTCCGGTATTGTTAATTTTGTGCCGTACAAGAGCTCCACTGGACAAGCGTCTGTATCTAATCGAACTCTAGTGCGTAATCCTAATAAAACTGTTGAGAGGACTCTCGTTCAGTCGGGGCTGTTTGTAAGACACATTATCGCGGTTTTAGTTGCCTGTGCCACCTCTCGATCATGCCATTCGATTCAGGATGGTAGGCAGTAGTCCTTTTGCTACCGATTAATTCGAGCAAGGAGTTGAACAATTGAGATTCAAACTGTCGTCCTTGAGCGGTGGTCAAGGTGACCGGTGCACCAAAACGCGCCACCCAAGTATCGAAAAACGCGCGCGCCACAGTGGGTGCTGTTATGTCATAAAGCGGCACTGCCTCTGGCCAGCGAGAAAATCGGTCTATCATTGTCAATAAATATTTATAGCCTTCGCTCGGAGGCAGCGGACCGCCTATGTCGATATGTACGTCTGAAAAGCGTGCATCCGGCATTATGAAGTGCGAAGGTAAAAATTTACTTTCTCGCGATATTTTAGAGCGCTGGCATTCCATGCAGCTCTGGCAGAGCGTTTTAATAGATAGATGCATTTTTGGCCAAACGTAGTGTTGCTTAATTAACCTGTCCGTTACGCGTGCGGAAGGGTGAGCGCTATTAATATGGAACAAATTAAATATTTCGCGTCTTAAAGATTTGGACATGAATGGTCTGAACGTCTGCGCGAAAAAATTGCAGTAGATTGCAACGCGTTTTGGTTCCCAGTGGAGCTTAGTTCGACTCAAAGGGTGACCCGGATCTGCAAGGATTTCTTTCAAATCCTCATCGATCAACTGCTCGCGCGATATATCCTCTAGAGTGAAAAAGGTCGGAAACTGACAGGTAGCTATGGCTTCAAAGGTTTTTAGTTAAAAATATTTGGCGCGATGGATAGATCGATACGTGACAATGAATCCGCAACGATATTGTCTTCACCCCGCGGATAGCAGATTGCAGTATCGAATTGAGCGACATAAGATCTTCGTGCGCGAATTGGTGGGCAGTTGTCTGGATTCTGTGAAAGCGCGCGAATTAAGGGTTTGTGATCCCTGTAAATTTTGCAGCTGCGGCCCTCCAAATAATAATTGAAATGTTTCAATGCCTCATAAATAGCCGTTAGTTCGCGATCGTACGTCGAATAGCGCGTTTGCGGAGCTGTGAACTTCTTGGAGAAAAATGCCAGTGGCTGCCATTTTCCACAGATATATTGCTCCAATGAGGCTCCCATGGCGAAATTGGAAGCATTCGTTGTTATGCGAAATTCAGCGTTCTCACACGGGTGAGCTAAATTGACGATATTTATTATTTGACGTTTGGTTTTTTCGAAAGCTTCGTCCGCGCTCGCTTTTCATGTTAACGGAGTTTTGTCTTTTTTCTTGTTACCCTTAATTAACGCGTGCAGATGCCGCTGTGTTTCGGCTGCTTAGGGTATAGATTTTCTGTAAAAATTTACCAAGCCTAAAAATCTACGCAATTCATCAGTCGTGTTAGGTTTGGAGAAGGTATGGATGGCTTCCACCAATTTCGGGTCTGGCTTAAGACCGTCCTTGTCAACGGTGTGGCCCAAAAAAATTAATTCGCTCTCGCCGAAGATGCATTTTTTTAAATTTAGATGCAGGTGGAAAGCCTGCAATCTGTCGAGCACCGAGTTTAGATGCTTTTCGTATTCCTCGGTTGAGGCGGATGTTACCAGTATATCGCCGATATATGCGAAAACGAAATCTAGGTCCCCTAATGCCATGTTGACATATCTTTAAAAGGTTTGCGATGCGTTTCTAAATCCGAAGGTCATCACGAGAAATTCGTAGAGACCGAATGGCGTAATAACTGCAGTCTTGGAAATATCTTCCGGAAAGATAGGGATCTGTAAAAAGGCACTCTCCAAGTCGAGGGCGGAGAAAGTTTTTTTGCCATGCAAGTTGCTGGAGAAGTCGTGCAGGTTGGGAATAGGGTATCTATCCGGTACCGTTACCTCGTTTAGCTTACGATAGTCTCCGCAAATCCTCCACTCCCCATTCTTTTTTAATACCATATGTATGGGTGTAGCCCATGGGCTTTTGGATGGCCTACAGATGCCTGATTTGCACCATTTTCGAACTCACGCCTAGCAATTTTTAGTTTTTCAGGGGGTAGTCGTCGCGACCTCTGGGCGCATGGTGGGCTCGGGGTTTTAATGTGGGGATATACACCTCTTTTTTTAAGAGTTTTAGGCTTATCAATGCCAGTCACCGTTGGAAACTTCGTTAAAATGTGCACGTATTTATGCTTAGGATTAATAAAGGAAATTTTCAAGTCAAGGGCTGCCTGTTTAATACCCGGTGCAATTTCATTTGTTTTTGCATTAATTAATCTTTTATTATGTAAATCGGGTAAAAGTTGGAAATGTTTCAACGCGTCGCCTCCAAGTATGGAGTAAGGTACATCCGCGACGATAAATGTCCAGAGCAGTTCTGGCTTATAATCAAAGTTTAATATTTTGCGTATGGTGCCATAAGTGTTAATAGTAGTGTCATTGGCAGCATATAATTTAATATTAATTTTCCTCTCATTCAAGTCCTTGGGTTTCGGAACAGCGGAGATTTCCGCGCCCGAATCTATTAGAAAGATTTCATTAGTATTTAAATCTTTTATGTGGAGACGTGCAGATTTAGCCCCGGCTACATTTGTCTCCATAATGCACCGAATTGTTAGCTTAACGCTCCTTTTGATTTAAGGTTTCCGTCGCGTGAATCATTGTGAGAGCTTTTATTTCGCGCTTTTTTATTGTTATGTTTGGTTTGGTCGACCCAATCACACGGTTTTATGCATTTGTATGCCTTTATCCCGTATTTGTTGTGGACGAAGCAAAATCGTCTTCGTTCCCTGCTCTTTCTGCGCTCGCGTCCCAGCGATCTTGCGCGTTCGCTAGTTTTGTTGGGTGGAGAGCGATCGCCATGACGAGTTTCTTTGTTATACAGAGCGTCCATTCTCGCGATTGCTTCTGTGAGCAATTGCGCTTCTGTTGACTTTATTTCACAGATCGGTGCACTCGCGTCATATAGATTGGCGTATATTTGATCTGCGTACGCGATAGAAGCGCTCTCGTTTTCCGGTGTGGGTTCGTTGACTAGAAAAGTGCGAATATTTGGTAGCAGGTTCACTTTCCAAGCTTTCAAAATTGATGCACTCGGCACATGCTTTCCCGCCAAATCAATTAACTCGTTAAAGTAAGCTGATGGCTTTCGTGTGCCCATTGGGCAGCCTCGAAATAATTTTTGAAGTTTCGAATCATCCGATTGCGCTTATTTCTTGATCAATATGTTTTTGAGTGCGTCGTACCGATTATTAGGCCTGAGTTGCTTGATATTATCCGTTATTTCTGTTATTATATTCTGATTTAATTTTGGTATTATATTAATGAATTTTATATTATCATCAGTGATATTTTGAATTTGGAGCTGGTATTCGGACATATCGAACCATGTCTCTGGGTCGTGTTGCCAGAAAGCCATGTGTATTTGCTTAAAATTGACGTTGGAACGAGCCATGGGTTGATTGTTGTTGCCAGGTGTGTCTACTGTATTATTCTGATTAGGTAACGGAAGATCAAAGATTGTTTGCCTATGACTACTTGTTTCTATATTATGGGTATAAGGGTTATTGTGATTACTTATTGACTGATTTGAATTTGAATTTTGTTTTTGAAAGTCTATTGTTTGGAAATGTGTATTTACCGACCTGTATATTATTGAAGGATGGCTTAGTAATTCGTTATTTGTTGTGAAAAGGTTTGAATTTTGTGTCGGTGTAACGTCATTTTGTATACTGGAATTAAGTGAATTGAAATTATGATGTGAAGGTGTAACAGCATTTTGTATATTAGAATTACTTGTATTAAAATTATGGTTTGCGTTATATGGCAAAAGTTTTAATTTCTCAATTTCTGCACATAGAGCGTGTAGTTGCTCTTCATGTGATTTTTGCATATTTTTAATTTTGTCGGAAAAGGTTTTTTCCATTTTATGATAGACTGCTAGTGATACAGATGCATTATTGTTCCGTGAAGATTTTGTTAAAAGTAGCCTATTTTGATCTGGACTGTCTGCTGTCTTTTTAAACGCGCCTCTCATTTTATCAGTCATTGACTGATCGCGATCGGTAATTTCTTTATCTAAATCTGCTGTGAAATTTGCGGATGGCGGTTGCCCCGTGGCACTCGCCTCACCCGAGTCGCCCGTCAATTGGGAGATAGGGATATCTAATAGGTTGGAATCCACGTCCTTTCCCAGGGTAGAGTCCATTTTAGAGGGTGTGCGGAGCATGCCATGCGAAGGAGCGGCCGCCCAACGAACTAGAGTAATCGCTGGAGGGAAAATTGCCTTAATATTACTTAAAATTATGCGAAAATTAAATATATCTTAATGTTATTCGACAGTGCTAAAGGGACACTCTCGTGGCATTGACTTTAAAAAATTTTCGAATCGCAAATCCCGTGCGTTAGGTAGATTCCCGTGTCTGCCGTAAGAGACTACAGTGAATCGACGAGCAGAACAACAAAAATTTCCCCAGCACGAAAATGAGATTTTATGAAAAGAAATTATCGTGATTTTCTCACTCGTGATGGAATAGATCTCTCGCACCCAGGGTAAGAGATTACTGTGAATCGACCACTGGAGTGTTTGAAACTTTCTTCGACACGCGTATGATTTCGCCAGTAAAAATAACCGCGAAGTCGCTCGCGTGATGAAGTTGATTTCTCGTACACAGGGTAAAAGCGCGATTCCAGTGAATCGGCCACTGGAGTGTTTGCAACTCCCTTCCACACGCGTAAGAAGTTACAAGCAAAAATAACCGCGAAGTCGCTCGCGTGATGAAATTGATCTCTCGCACCCAGGGTAAGAGATTACTGCAGCGTTACCAAAAGTGGCATCGCCAGAGAGGGAAATTTGAAAAAAGTCAAAAAACACGAAAAAAAATAGTCAGAAAAAAATATTTTTATACATTGATAATTTCAAATAAATTAAAAGTAACAAAGTTACTATGCTAGAATTAATTGTTTGTGATTATTTATTGGTTTAATAGAACTTCAGTAATCGGGCCGTGCCACTCGCTGCCACGTTAAATTTGGACTTATTTTCACTTAAACAGAGTAAAATAGCGTTCAGTAAAACTATAAAATAATTAAACTTTAATTTGAAAGTGACATAATAATGATTATTGTTAAAAAAGTGATATATCAAAGTAATTGTTGTACAGCCGATCTGCATTACCCCGTGGGCGAAAGCGAGTTGTTTATACAGTCGACTCTTCGCGAGTTCAACTGTTTACGTGTTACTACAACCGTCGTACTATTCTCACGCGGGCTCACGTACGCCGCGTGTAGCCTCATAATATTTATATTTTGTATTATCCAAATTTACTTTTGAAAATAAATTAGCAGTACTCTATATCTCTATTATATTATTTTATCTGATATATATTTTTTGTATGAGATAAAATTTAAAGTCTGTTCATTGAGTATATTCTTTATGAATTTAAATATCCGTAAATCTACTTATTAATTATATAAATTACTATAAGTATTATGTGTTATAATTCCTTTGCCTTATCAAAAATTCGATTTTTCTAAATATAATGTCCTCAAATTATTCATTCAAGTAATATATTATATATATAATATATATAGTCCTATATAACAATATAATTATAAGATTTTGCAGTAATTATTATGTTTTTGATATTTCCGTTTTGCGTACATATAACAATAAGGCGTAATATATTTGTGTAATGTATTATAAATTATGAATTGGCAAACTATAAGAAAAAATTTTCTTCCTTCCCGTGGCAAATGGAAAATTTTAATTTTCCGTTACCAAAAGCCTGGTTTCTCTATGAGAAAAGCGGCCATTACGCGCACTGCCGAAATGTGAATTTATTACATCACGAAAAAAATCTGAATTCTGGCCAGGACGAACGAAAAACGCGAGAAATTAAGTTGATTTTCTCGCGCCGTCACCGATTCGCGATTATCTCGGAGAAAATCGCGAAGAAAAATTGCACTATGTGCGATTTTAATACCTTGGACGTTACGCTACTGTAGCAGTGTCAGCGCCTTCGAAATTGCGCCAAGGCGTCTGCGCGTCGAGCGATGTGTGAGCGCGCTCCAAGTGCAAGGCTCCGTAGACTCCAAAAAAGCGGCTGCTCAGCGCTTTTTCTCTCTCTCTCTTTCCTGTCGGACGTTGCAGGCTCGTACTGCGGCGGTGGCTGCTTTGGCGGTGACAGGTGTTTTGTAGCGTGTCGCCACACGCTACAACAGCTTGATGAAATGACGGTTGAAGCATCCCTCGACCGTTGAACCGGATTCGCCTGTTGCTGCCTATGTTGCTGCTTGCGTTGCTGCCGTAGATGTTATTGGCCGCGATTCACTATTAAAAGCACGGCCCGGTGTTCTTGCAACTTAGAAAAAGTCGTTAGTCGGGGTCACCAATGTGGGGTGTGTGGTTCCACGGAAAAGGAATGAGAGAGGAGGAGATTAAATAAATATAAACTTGTGTTGAGTAGTCTGAATTTATTCACTGGCAGAGGAGCTGCCAGTGACTTTGAGTCTCGAAGTAGGTCTGCTGCTCGAGCATTACATTAGCTTACACATAATCTCGGAGTCTGCTTGTATTTGGTATCGCTGACTGTATGTATATATATGTATTTGGCTTCGTGCGCCAGTGGCGCTCTCGGTGGTGAGTTACTGAGTTGAGGTTACAGTGCCCACACATATATACGTGATTTCAAAGGTACATTTTTAAAAATCAGACTTTTAAAAAAGAACTCTATCTATGCCTATATTGAAAAATGCAGCCTTGCGGAGTTAAAATTAATGACAATGGGCAAAAAAATAAAAAAACTTCTTAGATCATAAACTTTGACCATCTGTAACTCAAAGACACTCAATGGAAAAAATCTAATAAAATTTAGGGGCACTGATGCGACTTCTAAAAACACTTTCAAACTATTGAAAGGGAGAAAAAATGTTTGCGCACGATTTGCCAGTGAATCACTCATATGTATATACTTCTGCTTATGAATTTAAAGTATAAAGAATTTAATAAAGTTAGCATGTATTGAAACGTCAACGAAAATTTTAAGGTTTTGTAGGCACAAGCCTCACCCCACCGTACAAGCAGCGCCACTCATACATGTAAATAACGCACACATATACGTAAGCGCTTCTGCGCAAGCGCCACGCCGCTCTCTCGGCGCTCTCACCGCCTTCGAGCAGCATGTCGCTGCTCCAACCGCCAGTCTAGTTCCGGCACTTGAGCTGCATAGTCGCGCCGCTCAATAAAGACATATACACACTAAAAATCTCTTTGTTTTTTCTTATTCCTCAGCTCTCTCAACAGCTTCTGGGAGGCTCAATCCCACACTGGTGACCCCGACGCAGAACTTCTGCAACTCTACATCTCCTGGACGAGCATCGGCGACAGGGACTACGCCCCTTTTCACGAGCAGCAGCAGCAGCAAGCGGTCTCGACGAGCAGTAGAGGGACGCCTCGAAACTGCTCTTTCATCACCGCAGCGGCACTTCTTGCCATCGCCGGCTTTGTCGACGGGAGAGAGAGAGAGAGAGAGAGGATGAGCGAGTAGCTGGGACTCCTGCACCGAGCGGCCTTCGAGTTTCTCCACACGGCACGCCTCATCGCGGCTTGCCTAGGCGCACCAGGAGAATCATCGACCAACGAGGTAAAGTGCAGCTTATCGCGCACTTATTAATTAATTAAAGACCGGCAGAAACTGTGCGCAGTTTCTGGTCTCGTCTCGTGTGGCACCGACGCCATTTTGTATAAGCCCGCGCGAACTTCTAACGTGTTAAGACGCGGCTTTCTTTTCTCGGCAGTGCGCGTTAGCCGTTAAAATTTTTTGAACGGTTCGAATTGTAAAAAAATATTTTTCTTTTTCGTTTTTTCCTGGCGCACTGCCATTTTCACGAGACCGGTCTCGCGGCAGTAATTGCGCAATTTTCCTGTGACCACAAGATGTACTTGGAGCAATTTTTCTTCATCAAAAAGAATATTTCAACTCGTCGCAGTAAAATCACCGCGTCACCTAGTCGTGAAACTTCTATAAATTTTAGAAACGCCGCGGAGTGCAAGGCGTCGTCTTCCTGGCAAAAATTAACTTTTTTCTTTTTAAAATAATAACATTTTCATTTTTCTCTCTGCTCTCAGACACTTCAATCTTTTCTGTTGTATTTCTTTTTTATATAATTTTTACATACAGTGTCATGGTTTTCTCACCATACAAGCTGAGCTAAACGTTGTGCTCGTCGACTTACTCAAGTCATTTACGGCACACGCAAGGCGAAGCTAAAAGTGAGAATAACCATCGACTTTTAATTCTTCTCTAAAATCAATTTTTTTTTCTCATTAAAATAAAATTCCATATTATGGAATTCACAAAGCAAGACCAAAGACGAGAACAACCGTTAAATTTTAATATTATTAAAAATTTAATTTTATTGTAAATAAATTCATTTTCTTATAGTATCTGTTAAGTACTTATCAAGTAGTTTTTGAGCATATTTCTACGTCTCTGCGTTGTGCCGAGTGTGTTGCTCGTCGACTTACTAGAGTCATTTACGGCACGCTAACAACGAGAAAAGTTGTTTTTCAAAATTTTCAATCAAAATCTCAATTTTTTTCTATCATCGCACAAGCGATTTAGTATTGCCAGTAGAAACAATTCAGGCCTTTTCAAATATTTATTTCGCGCTTAATAAATTACTCCGACTAGGATTTTTTGCGAGCGAAATTTATCAAGCAAATATTAAGCTTGCTTCAATAATTTAACACATATATCAATAAATAAAACTCATATTATATTTATATATATACCATCTTACCCTATTCCTCCCCCATCTATTGTATGTACTGTTTTGATTTATTATTGAATATTAATTTTTGAAATATATATATAAATATATCTAATGCAAGTTTCTGGGACGTTTTTAATAATACATCGCAAGTTTCTGGGATATCTCTAAGTTTCTGGGATATCCCAGAAAACTTCGGAGTGTAATGCAAGTTTCTGGGACGACTTTGTTCAGTAAAATTACTGTTTTAGTAATGTTTTCGTGTTTTAATACGCAATAGTGACCAGAAACAGAAGCGGGCGCCGCAGGCGAACATCATTGTGGTCGGGGGTTGTGGGGTTTTAGGTTATTATACAATTGATAAAAATTTATACATCCCAGAAACCAACAAAATCCCAGAAACTTGCGTTGTATAAATATATGATACATATATATATATATACATGTATTTTTGTAACTAGGTGTG
>UELU01108431.1:0-14816 GCA_900490025.1 Megastigmus dorsalis
CTTTGCTGGAGATTTATCTGCAGGATCTACACTAATCAATGGAGCCAGAACACTTTAACTAACTCTTAATAAGCTATGCTCATGCATAATTGCAGATAAATTAAATGCATGTGCTAGATAGTGTGCACCTGCTCCCATAGCAAGAAATTCTATTGCAGCTTTGAATTGTTCAGTTGAATATATCATTGAAAAGTAAAAAAATGACTGAGCACGATAAGGTTTACCCAAAATAATAATAAAATTTAATTAAACTCCATCTTTTACATTAATACTAGACAGTACAAGTCTTAATTCTTAATAAAATACAATATATTTATATTTTTTTATACATTCTTAGCTAAAAACAGCATTGTAAAATAAAAGAATGGATCTGTGATAAATAATACTTATAAAAATTTTATTAACATGACATTGAATCAATAACTCAATAACATATAACAATAGGTTATAGCAGTTGATTCAAGTTTTATAATATTATATATTGTTAGTCTTACCATAGACTTCTAGATAGTTGCTTGTAAAAAAATAATGATCCAATGTTGATTTATTGTCTGAATCTTTCTGTTCCCTTACTTGATATAATTTTAACCATAAATAATCATCTGCAGATTCATTCACAAAGTATTCACAAAGTAAGCAGCTTTTTTGTAATGCAGTATCAGTAGACAATATAAAAAAATCGTATTTATATGTTTCCAGCTGTTCCTGTACATACGTATTTTTGTATATCTATATATAGCGTTAGGAAGTTTTGCACGTAGCTTAATATATATTTTGTACTGTAATACTATAAAAATAACTTGCCATCGGGGCGCTACTGCGCCTCCATCATATTTTGCAAGTACTTGTATATCTATATGTAGCGTTAGGAAAAATTTTACACGTACTTGTATACCTATATGCGTCAGCCAAAAATTTAAACGTCGAAATGAAAAGAAATGAGCCCACCAAAACATTGCATTTGCAATAACTTAAGAACGCGACAATGTTTGCGGATAAACCTTTTTTTAAATTAAACCTTAATTACATAGCTATCAATTAAGCCCCGTATGACTACATAAAATTAGCGTTAAGTATAAATTAGAAAAAATTCTTTGAAGTTAAAAAGCAAATTCAAAGTATAATAGGAAGGCTCGTCTGCGACCTGCGGTTCTCATACTTGCCATCGGGGGCGCTCTCGCGCCCCTTGATTTTCTGAAGTAAATGGAGGATTATGTTAACAGTATTAAAATATTTTTTTTAATATTTTTTTATGAATATATATCCTTGTTCGCTGTTTCTTTTATGGAATAAAAATTTATTGAAAAAGTGTGAAGTAAAGGGATAAAAAAGATATAATTATTCTGTCCGGTTTTACTTGCTTTTGAATTGTGTTGGTGCTCCATCGGAGAAATAAATGAGACTTTTTATCCAGGGATATTTGCTTTTAAATTCATCAAGTACTACTTCTTGGAACATATGTACAGAATACGCTTGATGCTTCGTACTATCTGAAATAACGCAAAAACTTGGAACCTTAACTTCATTATGTGTTTGATCTTTGCAGTAGAAGGCTACGGTAAATAATGAAGCATGAACGTTATTGAAATAAAATCCCTGGGTAGAGTTTTGACAGATGAATACATAATTTTCTGCAAAATCCATGACTATTAGTCCAGTATCATTCTCCAAATTTTTCCTAAAGTGAGCATAAGTATCTTTCTGTTTGCTTGAAATAAAATGATGCTCAGTTATAGCCCATATATCATTACATATACTACTAAGAAACTCATCGAAAGGCGTCTCAAAATCTTGAAGAATCACCCTGGTGCTTGATGAGCTTCTGAGTTTTTTTTAGATATAGGTGTGGATGTCCAATTGCTGTATTTTATGCAAGTGCTATTTTCAGTGTCAGTATTAGATAAAAATGTACGTATGCCATTCTTATTTGGACATTGACTGTTGCAAGTCTAATTTTTTAATATTAGTTTTTATAAAATACTTAAAAGAATTATGTAGACTTTTCAGGTTGGTGTGTCATGTTAAAAGATACGAAAAACTGTATTTTTGTACTTATTTTCACCTTAAAGGGTTATCAAAATATTGCTTTTAGCACTTAAATCCTAGAAATTATTTTTTCTTTATTAGATAATATTAAAATTTTATAATTTTATAATTTTATTTACAAAAAAAGTGTTTGAAATTTCGGTGAACATAATTTAATATATTCTAATGAATATAAAAAAGTAGCAATAGTAATTATTAAAAGTTTATAACAATAGTTTAGTATAATTAAAAAGTCTCTTAAAAAAATTTGATGAATTTCTGTAACGAATAAAAGTGGAACGATTTATTTTTAAAGCTAGTTAAGATACTATAAGAATGACTTTTCAGAAGTAAGGATAAATAGATTAATTTAATTAATAATTAATAGATTAGTAATAGATGAATGACTAAGAACCCGGGGAAAAATTTACCATGCATAATTATATACATTTTTTGTATAAGTGCTTGTATATAAATATACGTAATTATATATGGATATGGTCTCTATGTAATTGTACACGATGATATATGATTATATATGACTAGCCGCTCCCGTCGCGGCTTCTCCCGCGCTATAATACATAGATGTAATATAATAATTGTTTAAAAATGTTTTATTTTTTTTTAATGCTAGATCTATAAAATTTCTGAGTATGTGACATTCTTTAACAAAACCTCCTTACCCGCCGACCCAATGTTGTTCGCCTGCGGCGCCTGCCTGTATTACTAAAGAGAAATAATCATTAAAAAATATATTAAATTGTTTTATTTCTTTATTTTTCCTATTTAGTAGTAGTAACTGTTTTTAAATGAAAGTTGTGTAAAGAAAAAAATCCCTAGATCTCTTGCGCAGGCGCACATATTCGCTTTTGAATCTTAGTGATCATACTCTGTTAACAAAATTATTTCTTTATTGCTAATAGTTATAATAAATGCCAAAACCCAGTACATATATGTGAATCGCAAAAATTTTGCAAACGTATGATCATATTTATGTATCCTTAAACCATCTCTAACGTAAACGCAAGCCGCTGTACTGTGAAATGAATAGCTACACTGTTCGATTTTTTTCTGAAAAAACGAAAAACTACGCGGGACAAACTAAATAATTTTGCAAACGCTACTTACAAATCGCAATTTTTCGGTATTTTTTTCATCGCGATTAATTAATGTTGGCCGCTGAGTTCCTGTACCCAAATTATAGTCTTTTGAATTGGAAGGGTCGGGATCATCGAGATGCAAGGAATTTGTGCTATTTCACCTTTAAGAGGGCCTGCAGTGAGAATATTAGTTTCTATAATATTATTCGCATAATTTTGATTTATAACCTACTGATACTATTTAATAAATTAGGGAAATTAAGATTTGTTTATAGAATAATAGGAGGTCCTATTATTTACAAAAATGAAACCGCCAGTAAGAATGTTCGCTAAGAGAAGATTCAATACATCGAGTAATCAAAATTTTACTCAAAAACAGTCTGCTCCATACCGGGTTTCACGCTCCTACTTATACCCTCGCCGACAATTGTTTAGGTGCGTGTTCGCTACCAGCTATACGTCGCCGCCTAGTGGCAGACGCGCGACTCTGCTTTCCTACACGGCGGCGCGCGACTGCGCGAGTACTCCGCCGGCCGACCGCGGCACGCCGTTGTTCCCCCATATTACTACGCTACGCGTATGTAAGTAGTCCCTGATTTATTTTTTTAATAATTTATGATATATTTTAATACAAAACTTAGCCTATGTTACTCCACAATGCCAAAAATGTATCCTATCAAAATTTTGTTGTAATCGGTTAAGTAGTTTTTGAGATTTTGTGACGTGTACAAACAAACGCTATCTCTTTATTATATTAGTATAAGATTATATACGATTGTATTATATATAACCATATACAATTATATATAATATTTAACCGTGAAAAATAATGCATAAGCACAAAAGATATTTATTTTATTTATTAAATTTTAACCTTTGAAGAGATTTTATTTTGTTCAAATACTAGATATTTGAACTTTCAAAAAAATTTTTTGATCAAGAGGAATTCGGGTTGTACTTATACCCGAAGCGCTGATTTTCCTCTTGCAGGGGCATATAAAGGGTCGCCACCTAGCGGTAATTATGCGCAGTACATCAAAAAGCATAACTTATTGTAAACAGTTATGAACAGTCATGCATGGTTATATATGACTTTGTACAATTATGTATAATTTTTAATAACTATATATAACTATACACAGCTGCGTATGAAAGTACGTAAGTGAAACTGAAAACTTTTGAGTTGAAAATTATATACATTATATATAGTTGCATATAATTATGTACGATCATATAATTATATGTATAAATGCATTCAACCGTATATAGTTATATAGAGACAATATACGTATATAATCATATATAATTATACATCATTACATATAATCATATAAGTTTTTATATAGGATTATATATGATTATATATAATTATATATAATTATATATAATTCATTTTTACCCGGGAAGTAGATAAATTTAATTTAATTAGAAAATGTAACTCTGTGGCATCTATATTCATATCTAAATCACTGTATCTACAATATTGTAACAATATTGTAACAATGTGTACCAATGTTCATTTATTATACTACTTATTTTAACATTAAATCCTAGCTAAAAATGATTATTATTATTATTATTATTAATTTCTTAATACTATTTAATAACATGATTTTCATTTATATTTCATTTTTATAAGAATCTTCGGACTGCGAGTTTATTATTGCAATAAACAGGATCTCGATATTTGTAACTAATACACTTTTAAATTATAAGTTTTAATTGATATAACTTAAAAACTTTATTTTGAATATTACAATATGTTTTAAATAAATGGAAGTAGGTTTAAATATATAGACTTTATTGTGCAGCACTAGATGCGCAAAACACTTGCCTTTGGGATTTTACATATCTTCAACAAAATATACAAACTAAAATTTAATAAAGAAATATAAAAACTTACTTTTCAAAGTTTGAGCTAAGTTTAAAGGCGGATCAATAAACGATACTGATATCACATCTATGGAGCCATCCAATAAGCAGAGAAAGAGTTTCAGATTGTGAGGCGAAGGGAACGGTTGCTAAGCTAACTACTCTCATCGTGAGATGGTGCTGCGCACATACTCTTACTCTCTCACACTAATATAAATGTACCTCATATTCCAACACTAGCTTATAAATATTGTACGTTCTATTTGAGTTCTACCGTACTTTTAAATTTTGTGTTACCGAGTTATACTATATAACTAAAAGACATGAAGCTCCGTTTGAAAGCAGAGGTTTAAAAAAGTCCTCAAAAATTGCCGTTATTTGTGAAGTAAATTTTCAGTGATTAAGAAGGAATTGTAATCTCAAAACTGATAGAATTGTAAGAATGTTACTAACGTCACGCGTGCACTATATAAAATTTAATAATATATATTGCTGCTGTACGCAGTTACTTTGACTTACCTGTTATTTCTAGGACGTCATCGTAAAAGAGGTTACCTATTTTTTAAAAACGTATGTAACTCAAAAAGTAAGCGTTATAGGGAAAAAATGTGCGTTCACGGTTTGTATACCTCGTCATTTTTCAACTATTTAAATTACCATAACTTCGCTTTCTGAACGCACAGAGGCTTTTCAAAAAAAAGTTATTAAAGGCTTTGCTCTACATTTGGAAAAAATTTATGAAAAAATGGCAGTCGCAAAGTTTAATTGGTCGAAAGTAGCGTAGAAGTGCTGCATACGGAGCTTCACCTGCGGTAAAAAAAGCGAAATTAAAAAATAAAAAAAATAATATGAATCGCCCGATATTAGGACCCGAACCACATGAAATCTATTGAAAAAGGCTTAAACAATATTCTCAGTCATAGTTTGATAAAAAAAAAGTTGCTACAAAAAAGTTATTGTTACGTCGGTAGCAACGCACAAGTGTTTAATTGTTTTTAAGCCTAGGCTTTCACCTAATAGCTTGAGACTCTGTATAAGGCGTATTTTAGTTTTTAACTGTTTGATTGTGAGTGTTCGTGTGATTATATGTTTGTCCAGCGAGCTATTTGCCCCTGAACAAAATCATATAATGTGTGTGTCTGAGAGTGATTGGTCCGAAAAACAGTAGTTTTTGAACTTCGCTTTCCCCAACGTCTTGCGACTTGAGAAACAGCGAATTTGGTTTGCTTTCCCCGACACCCTAAGGTTCGAGAAACAGCAATAGGAAAGGATAGATGTTTGGGTGTGTTCGTGTAGAATAAAAGGAAATAATAATTGTAGAGTACTCACTTTTTGATTTTCCTTACTCGTATCGGAATTTATTTTTCTTTGTAGTATAAAAACTTAAAATAACCGCGAACTTGTAAATAAACTGTAGAAGTCTTCTTGCTGTGTGTGTTGCTGCGTGGTCGTTTGTTTCTTGTTGTTGAAGAGTGGTTGTTGCTGGCGTGTTTTAAATGCGTGATGAAAATTTCGAGTCCCGGAGTGGACTCCAGGATCTCTACTGACTTTGCAGCGCGATGCGTGTTCTTTTTCAAAGAACGATGACCCGCCTTGTAGTTGAATGGGCGTGATTGGGCCAGCGAGAGAGTGGTGGTGTTGAGCGCTGATTAGAGGAACTCAGTCAAGGGCAGGGTTTCTTCTCCCTTATTGAGTATTTTCCTAATTTTTCCGGGTCCTTGATTGGATGGGTATGAGTCCCTTGGATGTGTCTTGAGGGTGGAGTCTAAGGTTGTTTCCTATGTTTTTTCATGGATGTCGCCACAGTTAAGTTTATGCGTTACATTATTCTTTAATAATTATAGTCGATAAAATTACAATTTTATAAGTAATTATATAATTGCTAAGTAAGAGAAAGAGAAACCAATCATTGATTAAAACTTATAATAATAATAATAATAATAATAATAATAACAATAATAATAATAATATGCTATTCAAATGGATAGAAGATTAAAATATGTAAAAATTTAAATTGGTTGTATTGGTTTTAATATCGGAAACATAATTAAAATAATAGCAATGATTAGTTTCTGTACAGTGATGAACTGATGCGAAATACAATATAAGATTCGATTAATTTTAGTAGGGAGCGATATAAATTAAAAGAATATATTATAACACTTATTAGTGAATATAATATTTTCCGCAGATCTGCAGTTATTTCGCTAACGCATTATTTTTCGCTGTATATAAAGAATAGTAATTTTAAATGTTATTATAATGATATATATAATTGTAAGAAATAATTATTACGCATTTTAGTTCGAAAATAGTTTGTATGAGATTTCCCAGGCTTATTTTGAAGCATTTTCTCGAACCGATTTTTATGGCCCTAGCAGAACGTTCATTATCGCGTCCAGATGTTTAGTTTTCCTAGATCATAAGATTTGTATTTTTTTGAACATCACATTTTCCCATAGGCATTGCTTTCTTTCTTTCTCGGTCTGCTATCGCTCGCTGTTACACTTAAGCTTAATTTATGACCAAACAGAAAAATATAAGGCGCGGAAAAAGGAATGCTGGCGGGCCTCAATACTGAGTCTATTATCAAGTGTCTCGGCGCTCGCTTCCTCGCTCGCTTGGTGCCGATTTTTATTACCCTAAGGGTACTGTGTATTCGAGGCATGCCTGTACGTGTCATATTTCGGGTTTTGCGTTGCTTGTATTTTTTCCAAGAAAAGCGTCTTCGACTTTTCTTTTTGGGCGATACTTCGACTATTGATAGATTTATACTTTCTTCTATCGTGACATAGTGCAGACGGAGGGTAGACTGAAAGTTCGAGGAAAAGAAAATTTTTAAATTTTACTACGATCTATCCGACATTACATTATAACCATTTAAAAATTGCAAAAAAACACGATTTTTGCGAAATTGGTCACTTTTAACGTGCTGTACCTCCGTCAATTTTTAATCGATTATTACAAATAAAAATTAGATTCATTCGTCTTCTCAACACAAATAATCTAGTTCTTGAATGATTAAAAAAGATCAAATATTGATGATTTTACAGTGCTTTGAAAATGAGCAAAAAACACTTTGAACGTTTGAGATTGCAGGGAAGAGCAGAATATACTTAATCTAGTGGTATAATCTCTCGATTCAAAGCTCTTGAAAAACTGAACCAATTCTTTTTCAATTCCTTCAAAAAGATTAAAAATTGACATTTTGGCAAGCACTTGAAAATAGGAAAAAAAACAGCTAAAAATAGATCTTTTTCTGACCTTTGAATATGTATATCTCCGCTTCTAGGGCATATAGAGGGCTGAAATTTTGTACAGCTTATTTTTTTATAATACTTAATGAGTTCTCAAAATTTCAGCCCCATCCCCGGACCCCCTCCGCACAGTTTTTTAAAAAAGTATTTTTTTGACCTATATATATATATATATATATATAGAGAGAGAGAGAGAGAGAAAGCGACACACGCACACACACACGCACACACAGTGATATATTGCAATTAAAATTTAAACTTCATTGGTATATATAATGCTTGATACAATAATAATCGCATACTTATAGGCGATTCTTAAAATAAGTATCCAACTATTTATTAATAAATGTATATATACATATACGCAACATGCCAGAAGGGTTACTATTGTAAAAGTAAATAATGTTCTATGTTATAGATTGATCGCTATAGTGACTTCACAGGATTAATAATAATTTCTAATATATATTACATATAATTGCCAATAAAAAGAAGATTAATCCACGCAGCATTTTCAATGACCGAGCAGTTGAAACATGCTAAGCGCAGTAATTCGCTGCCGAGGTTAACGTTTTAGCAAATAAGCGTATTATATTTGCCAATGTGATACATTAGATTGCAAGGGTGACACACGACCGTTTTCCAGCGTCATGATAGATTTACCACTACTTTTTTATAAGCTCCTGATACATAATTATTATTTTTTATAAATATACAGTATAACGAATTCGCAATTGAATCGAGGATTCAATCGTTAATTTGATTATACGCTCGATACGACGGCACGCCAGCACCGAGGATGATGAGCAGGACAGCGAGCGTGGCGTGTGTCGCGGAATAGTAAGAGATAGGCGATCTCGCGAGTTAGAGAGAGAGAGACGGAGCGATAGGAGAATTCGATCGCGCCCGTCAGATCGATTTCCGCCGCGCATCACGATTGACGTGCAAAATATGTACACGATGTTATACGAGGATATACGCGACGCGAAGTGTGTGTGTGGGTTTGAGTGAGTGCAGATTAGCCGACTACTCCACCACCGAAATAGCTGCACTGGACCTGTAGGCCACTGCAACTTGCGAGGGGATGTCTACAGCGAGTTTTGTTAATAGCAAGCACAGCGCAGATTAAGTACCTCGAGTATTATCGCTACGAATCGCGAGTGGCGATCCGCGCATGTATATGTGCGTGTTTTCCCGCGAATACTGCCTTCTCGATTCGCGATTACTTTGTAATAAATTATAAAACAGCTTTTACAGAATATATTATACTGGAATAGAATCACGTGGTACTTCTTTTCGTAGATAGATAATATATTTTCCCTATTTCTTCCACGATTACCGCCGCCTCCGCGGGTACAGTGGAAAAGCGTTTCAACAAATAAATTAATAGCTTTTTATTTTATTTCGGTTGGTAATTAATCAATACATAAATTGTATCAGCTCAATGCAAGAATTGACTAGATATGTATCGCTTTTCATCGATACGTAAAACGTATCATTTAAATATTTTTGAAAATGTTAAGGAAGAGGAATACAATATTTAAATATATTCTTCTATACTTTTATGAGGTACATGGATGGTTTAATTTCTTTAAATTAATTATGACATCTAAATATTAAAGAAAATAATAACGATTATAATAATCGTAATACAGCACCTGAAATTGCCTGTAGACGGGCCTTCCAAGTATGTTCATATAGTTATTTATTAAGATATTTTATAAAATTGTGTAAGTGTCATTCTGGACGAGGCGCATTATATCAAATGTATTAAAGCTACCAAAGGGGTTAGCAATTGACATCTTTATTCTTAATAAGGCACCATTGCAAAATTGAAGTTCATTTTATTATTTTGGTACTTTGTAACGGGTCCATTAAACCTAGAAAACATAGAAGAATATTAGTATAAAATCGGAGTAAATTATGATGATATTTAAATATGTCAAACTTATATATTTTGATGATAGTAACACGAATGTTATGGGCAGGTACACCTCAAAAACAAAAAGATTAATTAATATACATAACAACAAAAATAATAGATTTGATTAATAAATTCAGAGTAGAAATTTAAGAGTTAATTTTATCAGTTTGTTTTAGAGAATTTGTTTAATGTATTATTTTGTGTATAATAATTATTTACCTTCCAGTTAATAATAGTAATAATAAACATTGAGCTGAAAACTTATAAGCTCGATTTGAATCGGTGGAATCCAGCGCCAGAGCAGCTCCAAATGACGGTTGCAGTACTGAGCAATGACTCGTAATGACAGCGGCAATTGTCCCAATGAATTCGAAGTTTGAAACCTTGCGCTAAACGCAGAGGGATTGCGCAACATCAATAAGGCGCAGGTCCAAGACAGGATGACTCCGATTAAAGGATCAACAGGCAGGCAACCACTGGAAAAGAATGCCAAGCCGTTCTCAGATAATTCATGAAGACTCTGAGATAAGAGAGATAATAATTAATAATTATAATATTATAATCTGTGGGATGAAAAGAAATTGAATATTAATGTACATAAAGGGATAACGTAAAGTCATGCAACAAATATGGATAATTTGAATTAAACGTGACAAGGCTACCAACGAATAAAATTCATGCATGTACAAACACACATAACTTATAGAAACAATATTTCATTACAATAAATAAAAAAGGGATACTTAGCTTAACGCACACACAACAGAAAAACTCAGAAAAATAAATAAGAGTTAATTTAAAAAAAAAACATATGAAAACCCTTACTTTTCAATAAAACTCGATTTACAGTTGAAGTTAAAGATTACTTACACATACACGTAATACATTTTGCCGGGAAAATCTTCCTATTTTCCAAAAATCGGCGGTTGTTTAAAGGTATAAAAGGGGCGATATTGGTCGAGGTGATCACTTCTGGTCCTACCTGGCAGAGCATAGGTAAGACCGACTAGAGGCGGCTTATTCCCCAGTGGAAGAACTTGCCTCAAGTCGTCCTTTAACGAGCACGGCGATGAGACTTTCTGCCGGCTTATTCTCTCGTGGAAGAACTGGGCAGGACTTCTTTACTGGAGGACTATTCCGCGAGGAAGAAACTCCTGGTGAAGTGCACTTGCACTTTCCAATTAACCTTACACACTCACACGAACACACTTAGGGTTTTTATACTCTGCGGGCCGGTAAAAAAGTGATAGTAAAAGAGTCACGCGTCGCGTGTCGAGATAGCCATTCTAAAAACACCGGACTCAGCTGTGATCGGAACATCTGCTATACAGGGTACGCGAATAGTAAAAAAACGCGCCTGCACAAGAGTGCGCAAATCAAAGATATTTGAATTCTATAAAAAAAGGAATTGAGATAGATTTTCATATGAATGTAAATAAGGAGAAGAGGAGTATAATTATTACAAATAAATCGATTGGTTTGATTTAAAATTTGATTTGTTTATTTAAAAAATCCTATCCACTTGCATAAGATTGCATCCCACTAATTAATAATAAATATGTAACACTAAGAAAAAGAGGACTTGACAATTTCTAAATTGATTTAACAAGTTTCTTTAGTTTAAATTAGCCATTAGAAATTGGAAAATTTATGTGAATAAATAAAGAAGCTATTTTATTTAATTGAAAACTCAAGTTTAATATTGCTTTACTAAATAAAATACGACCATTTAATAATATTCTATGATTATTAGAAAGAGAATGAATTTAATAAATATGATCTGGAAGAATATTACCAATTAAAAGTAGTGTGAAAATTTTATTAGAAAAATGTTAAAATTGTAAACACAAAATGTTATAATTAAGAGAACTAAATAATTATATTATTTAAAAAATTAACAAATTAAGAATGGTCTAATTATAGATACAGCGACTGTTTCATTTTATTTGATAGTAGGATTGGATTCATTTTATATATCTAATTAATTAATAAAATGTTTTGTAATTTATCAATCTGAAGTTTTTTATTTACAGCCATTTGGTAGAATAAATATGAAATTGTGTTGGGGGATAACAAATCATACTTGCCAAGATTTTACCTTTTTAAAGGTAATTTTTTAGATACGTAATACGTCTGAGGCCGCGCGATCGCTCCTCTGAGGGATCCGACACAAAATAGCGCAAAAACAAACCAGAAAAAAAAATGTTTTTTTGATAACGTGGCGCGAAAAAAGCGGCGTGAAAAAAGCTTTTTTAAAAATCATTAAGTAACACTAAGGGGTTGCATACACGTGATTTTATACAGAGTATCGCAAATACCCGAAGATTTATACACATTCGTCGACTTCTCCTGTATACATGTAGGAAACGTATAGCATAATGCAAAAATACCAAAATCATGCGACGCGTTGTGCTACGTTAGGTGCCGATGCGGTGCCAGGACATCATCGGTCATTTGCAGTTCTCGTAGCGTCATGGGCTCTCGTAGATGTCCTTCTGATGGTTAGTGTCGTAGATATCCTGAGGCAAGCGTTGCTGCTTTCTTGCAGTGTGAGTCCAAGTACTCCATGTTGGACATGCAGGTTGCAGCTTGTATGGGGCATAGTTCCGCCAATTGGGGCTGCTTAATTACCTGTAATGCGGTTGGCGAGTGACCATTATAAATTAGAAACATTATTTGAATATTTGTATATATATATATAGCGTCAGCTTAAAATTTGGTGAAAGGAAATAGTCGCCCGAAAATTGGCTTTGGCGATTACTTAAGAACAAAATAATCTTTGGGGATGAAACGTTTTTCAATTAAAGTAGAAATTTAAAATCTATTAATTAAGCCCCGCAAAACTTCATAAAACCAATTTAAAGCATAAATTTATAGAAATGGCCAAAAGAATTTTGATTGTATAATCGGAAGGCTCTTCTGCTCCTTGCGGTTCTTAAACTTGCCACCAGGAGCGCTGCCACGCCCCTTGATAGAAAATAAGTTCACACCTCTCTTTGATTTATACAAAGTACGATTAAGTGGTCCAACAGTGCATTTAATTACAAGATAATATTAAATATTCAATGATTTGTTTTGAAGAGGCACGCAAGTCGCTCTACAATGAGTTGAGTCACTTGGCTCAATAAATACAGTGTTGCTCCACCTCTCTCGAGCGTACATTTCGGCACAAGCAAAACAGAGATTTTGGACTTAAAAAAAGTCGTGAGATTTAAAGCATTCCAGCGCTAAATTACGAGCCTCTCGAAGTTAAAAAACTGAAATTATAGATTGAATTAAAATAAAATTTAAGTAAACGCATGAGGCAAATTCTACCGTGTTGTATGCAATGCAATTTTATTTTTAATTATTCTAATAATTAAATAAATAGAGCAAATGATCAAGTTCGAACGGAACGAGCGCTGCTTTCGCGAACGAAACATTTACGCGAATATTCGAATCGCAACTGCGCGGTGTGGAAGTCTTCTATGGAGTTAATATTGCCCGTATGACAGCCAGGAGAGAAGTGGCAGCGCTCCTCGAGGCAAACGTCGCCGAGTCCGACGAGGCTCGCGGCAACCGTCGCGCTCTCGTTGCGTCGCTCCCTAATTGGTGCGCTATAGGTCGGCACCACATCCGAGTGTTGTTGCTCTCCGCATTATTCTCTCTCGCTCCAATGTCCTTTTCCCTTTCTCTGTAAGAATAGGCACTAAAAGTATCTCTTTGTCGAATTTTCCATAATTTTGGAATTTGTAAATATTCCAACTTAATACTAGCGCGACTATATGCTAGCAGGCAATATTCTATAGAATTTTCCGGCAAATATCTGAATTAAAATTCATAGGCCAGAAGAGCGAGGCATTAATATGCTACTAGCAAAGAAATCTCGCTTCGCTCGCTATTCACATATTTTGATGCCGTAAAATTTATCACTTTTCTACACATTTAACATGCTACATTATTGATATTTATATACGTAAAAATTTTATGTAATATTATTTATACTGTATAATTACATTAGCTCGGGGTGTGTTAGTGTATGGGGTTAGGATTTTCTTTTTATAATATATTTGTTTTAAAAAATAATATTCATATATTTTCATAAAACTATTTCGACGTGCAATATTAAACTGTATGCTACAAAAATATTTTTACATTTACGATTTTTCTTACAATAGATTATTTCATTAACTTTATTGTAGATTATGTCAACTCTTATGACCACAATACAATACTTAAATAAAAATTTTTTATATATACAGGATGGATTAATTTCGGATAACAGGACATATACCATTCGATAGATCTCAAAATTCTAAGAATAACGTATATTTCTCGTTTTTCGATCCGACAATAAGTTTCCGAGTTATTAATTGTTAAAAGTTAAGAAGATGAGCCAATCAGCGGGCGGCTATAGCGGACGGCAGTATCGGCGGCGAAAGGTGGAATGGAGCAGCGCGAAGAGGTGGGGAGTGGCGCTCGTCGCTCGCGGTCGCGCGTACGCTTGCACCGAGCGCGGAGGGACGCAGGGACAATTGAACAGCTAGCTGAGCTAGCTTACACCAAAAATTGATTGTCGCTTCCTTTTTAAAAAATGCTGGATAGCTTATTTATATCATAAAACTTATTCAATCATTTTAATAGTCGACAGTAATCATT
>UELU01108437.1:0-18594 GCA_900490025.1 Megastigmus dorsalis
TAACATAACCTATCCGAAAGACCAAGTGCAAACATGTCTGTTATTGCAGAACCCCTACCAAAGGTAAATTGTTAATTATGTATTATTTATTGTATAGATAAAATAAGGTGGATTGATATACATTGAATCGTAATTTTACAGGACTTTTATGTAAATGCAGAAGCTTTGTGTATTTATTTGAAGAACCGAGGGCTTCGTGAAGACTACGCTAACCTATTTCGAGGTAAACCTTTTAGAATCATTGTTATAGCTGATCGATTAGCACTATTGAATGATAAGTATTTCTAACTTTTAGCTAACTTTTATTAAAATAAACTCAACATTTATACTTTAATTATAATTTAATTTATTCTTTTCCAAAGAGTAAATCTGCTTATTTGCTCTTTTTGAAACTCGGGATTAAAATTTCTACTTTTAGAAATTATAAATTCTTTAATTTACTCTTTTGAAAAGAGTAAATCTGCTTATTTACTCTTTTGGAATTTCGGGATTAAAACTTATACTTTTAGAAAGTAGTAATTTATTAATCTACTCTTTTGAAATGGGGGATAACCATTTTATCCTTTTCAAAAGAGTAAAATGTCAATTTTACTCTTTTCAAAAGGGCGATTCTAGTTTTTTCTACTTTATAAAAAGTAAAAATGTCATTTTACTCTTTTGAAAAGGGAGAATCACAAAATTTCTACTTTTTTGCGCCAGTTTTTACTCTTTAGGGTTTAGAGTGTACGTGCACGTGGCACGGCGCAACTACTCGGCGCAACGACACAATGAAAATAGGGGACAGAGAAAAACACATAAATAAATAAATTCAGCAACACGGCAATTAAAAAAAGGTTATAAGAGTATTAATTTATTCCAAATACTCCTCCCTGCGATACGACGCTGCTCGCTGGACAATAAGATAATGGTGGATTGGCGATATCACTCGCGACGCACATCTCCCTCTCGCCCACACTCTCGCTTTAGCTCGCACCACAATAAGCTGAATACGAAAACTCAATTCAACCCTCCGGCAATTCAGGAGCCCGCGTGGCACTCATCGCATGTCAATTAATTAGCATCGTCCCGAATATCACCTTTCTCGAGCCAACATGGCCGCCGCCATTCGCGTCACGGAATGCTCGCGCGCCTCGACGATGCTCACCGACTCCCAACGACTCGACCCCTCCCGGCAAATTGCTCGGCAACTACCCCAATACTACTCGCGAATCTTACTATTTCACATCGGCGCACTGTCTCGACGCACGCCCGACCGAAGAACACAATCAAACGTATGAAAAATACGCAGATGAAGTTGAAAGTAGATTGAATAAAATAAAAGAATATATACAATTAAACATTGTCGAAGCCAATACGATTAAAATGAAGAACGAATTTTATGAAAATGTTGCCAAAAATGTTTTTATAATTGGAATAAAAGAACCGTATCATTCCCACTTAATTCATTTCGAATTAAAAGATATTGAAGATTGCCTGACCAAATGCCGCAAATACGACAATCATGAACAGCAAGCTTCATTTCTCACTTTCATGAGGCAACGAGAAAATAAAACCAAAACCAATACAGTTAATGCAACCACGAGTCCAAAACATTTACCTAACGCACAAGGAACTTCAGGAAATTCGAATCCTTTCCAATAACGTCTTATTACTACACAAACGCCATTCGTACCATTAAATTTTGGAAAAAATAATTTTCGACAAAATAATCCCCAATTTAAACGTCAATATTATCAACCTACTCCGATGTCTATAAGCACAAGAAATTCTAGCAGACCGAATAATAACTTCAATAGACCAGGTAATAATCAGGTACAACCGAATTCTGCACCCAAATCAAATCAAAGTAATACAAATCCAACGAACAATAATTTTGCACCGAGAATAAACGATTTCTTTAGAAGTACGGGACCCCCGAATTTTATCTCTGAAGAACTTCACCACCAGGAAGATCAACAAAATGAAGCGAATTATCAAGAAACGGATTTTACAAATAAATAGGCTATTTATTGTGAAGAAGAGGAAACCGCTAGCTACGAAAATTTTCATCAGGACCCCAATTTAATGCTCTAACCTTTGCTCGCTGTCTCTCTCACTCTCACGCTCCGTGTGGCCGCTCCACCGCCTATTCTGGCTGGGCGCTATCGTCGTGGCTCGCGCCCTGGTGAAGCTATGTAGTGGTGCGCTTTCCCATGCTTTCACATAGCATAGGGGTCGCGTCGCACCGCCTCACATATACTGGCGCAGGTGGCGCGTACGGGCAGTTGCGTCGTCTGCAACACGCGGCCCAGCTGTCGCTTTCTCGTCGTCCTGTGTCCTCGCAAATCGTCTCCGTCGTGGTTGCCGCTTCCCGTCGTCATCATCGGTGGAAGTCGTGTCCGGGCAACAGTGTTGTCTCGTGCTGGTGTCATTCGGCGGCATCATCGTCGTTGGCGCTTCGTCGGTGGTGCATGCAGGTCGGCCCAGTGTCCAGGCATTCTCAAAACAAACGCGAATCCCCCCTCGTTAATTAAATTCGTTTTATCAATCCCCTCGTGGCAGTGGTGGCAAGCATCGTCATCGCGGACTCGTTGCCCTGACAGTGAACATAACCCCTAACGGCGCCGGGAAAGGAAAAAGACGGAGTCGAGTTTGTGTTGTTTTATTTATTTAATTCTTTTTAATTCTTGTGAAGCTAAATCAGTCTCACAATTTAAACTTTATTTTAGTTACGCAATTATTTCTTGTGAGGCCAAATCAGCCTAACAATATATATAAAATTTTATTCAACTCAAATTTATAAATTTATAGCAAGCGAATGAATAATTGTGGCGACGCAAGGCATTTTTCACTCAAAATCATCGTAGAAAAGGGTTATCTCCTCCGCGTCGTCTTCCACCTCCGCGTGGCTTACATTGTTGCGGAGGGGCGCGCTCGCCCAAGCTCGGACGGGCTCGTCGGCGCTCGAACTTTCCGTCGCTACTTATATAAATATATACATACATTTTTCTTCGTCGCGCGCCTTTTGCTCGCATTTACAGCGCTTTTTATATACAAAAAAAAATAAATAGATTTAAACGATTTAAGCGTGGGCTGGGCGTTACATTGCCCCCCAAATAAAAATTTAAATTTGATAAAATGCAATAACACAATTTATAATTTTTATTTTAAGGAAAAATAAATAATAAGTGACCAGTCTTTTCATTTATCACACGAGAAAAAAAAATCACAGTATCAACACTTGAATTAATACGAATAAAAGAACTATAAAACTAAAAATCACTTGTAACATAAGAAAAAGTAACGAAATATTTAATAATCAATATAATTGTTTTTTTTTCTTTAATTTATCGAGCCATTGCTCGAATGTACCGGGGCGCACTATGTCTTCTCGGTTCGAGGCGAGTCCATTGTTCAGCTGTTGTAGCAGCTCGTCATAAAATGCCTCGTCCGCGACGTCCTCGTTGCCGTTGTTGTTCGCGTCCATGGTTGTGAAGGTGTGGCACGACGGGGGAGGTGGTTCCTCACAGCCACCGCCGGTGGCTAGCCGCTCCACCTCGTCTAGGAGCTGGTCGAGCTCCACGTCGTCGTTCGTGGCGATGGTGGTGGTTGCGCTGCGGGCGGCGAGCTCATGCTCGCGGATCGCGATGTCCATCTGCATCGCAGTGATGGCAGCGTCCACCCTCTGCAGCTCCTCGCTGACTCCTCGCGGCTCCTCGGGATGCGGGCGCTTCTGTCCGCGTCGATGAAGATGGTGGTGGAGGTCGTGGTCGTGGCTCCTCGGCGTCTGTGTGTATCTGGTCGCACGGCGACAAGGCGTCTGCGTGTCTCTGCCGTTGGTGTAGCGGCCTTCCACCTTCTCCCACTTTCTACCGGTGGCTTTCTTCACCTTTGTGCATATGACGTGCAGCCGGTGCCACTCTACCTTGATGAAGTCTCCGTCGGAGGTCTGGGTGGCTGCATCACAACATGCCATCCGTTCCGTCTGGGTACTTGCACTCTTTGTTGTCGCTTGACGGCTCATGGTGGAGTATGAGCTTGATCGCGTAGCCGGGTTTTTTAAGGGCTGATGCGTAGCACTGCCGAAAACTCCCGAAAGCACGCTGGAGTGGGGGTAGCAAGCGGCGGGCCCGCCGCCGATGCTCCGTCTCTCTCTCGGCCGCTGGTGTTCTGTCTCTTTCGCACCCTCTAGTGCACTCTCTCGCATCCTCCCCCGCTTGCTCCGCAGACGCGGTTTGTTTACGTCGCGAGGCCCACCTAGCTCCGAAATGCTAGATTTTAAGCCCTTTAAATTTTTAACACGGCGGACTTTAAAAACCGTATATTTTAAAAATTCTTTTTAGCTCTTGCACTGTACATTTTTTGTTGATTTTTTCGCGTACTTTCTTTGTATCACTCGCTCTGTCTATTATTGTTTTTGCTTATTTATTAATTAATTATTATACATTGATTAGTTATTATTCGTTTATTGAATTATTTAGATTAATGTATGTAATATAACATGTTTTATAATGATTTAATTTTAACGTTTGTAATGTATTAATGTATTTTGATATATTGATTATTACTTGGAAAAATACGGCTTTAAATTAGATATATGAAATTTTCCTCTTTCTTTTTCGGTTTTATTATTGTATAATAAATACGCGTCTGTGTTAACTATTTCTCTCATAGTATATGGTCCTTCATATACGTTAAAGAATTTTGCTATCTTATTGTCTAGCGCATCCGATATATTTAAAGCTTTGACTATTACTAAGTCGCCGATATTGAACGTATAATGCGTTTTATTCGCGTTCTTTTTATTGGCGCGTCTTTTAATCTTACTGTGCATTTTTTCGCGCGCTAAGAAGACTTTTCTTTCGAAAGGAGTGTCTGTAACTAGCGGTATTTTAATGCACATTTCCCAAAAACGCGTGGACGCGATATTTAAATGTAGCTCGATGGGCGTGTATCCGGTTGTTTCATGATGCGTTTCATTCATGATATTTTGAATGATTTTCACGTATCGCGCACATCCGCTATGCTTATTCTTTACAAATGTACGGAAAAATCTTCCCAGTTCGCGGTGCATGCGCTCGACTGCGTTGCTTTGCGGATGGCGGATTGAAGAGAATATTGGCTTTACGCCTTCTTCTTCTAGCCTTTTTAACCATTTTTTCCACGTAAACTGCGTGCCGTGATCGGATATAATCGATTTCGGTTATCTGTAATTTTTTACAAAGTTATTAAAGATTTTGCGAATTACTGCCGCGGTATTCGCTCGTTTGATCGGGTACAAAATTACTAGTTTTGAGAATGCATCTGCTGTTGTCAATATATGTTTCACGCCACCCGTAGACGTGGGTAACGGTCCGTAAAAATCTATAGATAATAGATTGCTTGGCTTATCAATCAACATTGGTTGCGTCCGCACATTATATTTTTTTGTTAGATACTTTGTCTTTTGACACGTATCACACGTGTGCAATGTTTGAATTATAATTTTTCTTAATTTAGGAGCATAAAAGTATTAAAAAATCATCGTACATATATTTCTTGCTCCTACGTGTCCGTAAATTTCATGTAACTCTATTAACAATTGGTTAATTATTGATTTTGGCAATACTATTTTAAATCTATTTGGCGTTATTTTACATAGTAATTTTTCGTGTAACGTGTATCTTTTTCTTACGTTCTCGTCGTTTGATTTTATCTTATCAACGACGCGAGCTATAAATTGATCGTCTTTTTGTAATTTTTTATCATTTAAATTTGCTTTTTAAATCGCGGCTCGGGCTTTGGCTGTGTAACGTGGCGATTATTATTTCCGATTTATTTTTTGTTATCGTAGTTTTCGGTGTAGGCGCGACTTAGGTAGTCGTCTACAGTGTTCTTTTTTCCTGGCAAATATTCAGTACTAATGTTATAATCTTGTATGGCTAAATTCCAACGTCATAATTGTGCGTTGTTGAATTTGCAATTTTTTAAAAAGGTGAGTGCTTCATGATCCGTTCGCACGATGATTTTAGACGCGCCATTTAAATACGTGTCTAGTCTATTCAATGCCCATACGATCGCGAGCATTTCTTTCTCGGTCTTATAATAGGAGCTTTCGCTTCCTTTTAAAGTTCTGCTAACGAATGTGATTATCACTTCCTCGTTTTGATCATCGAGTTAAGTTAAAACTGCGGCTATCGCGAGATCGCTTGCATCCGTCGTTAAAATATACGATTTTTTCGGATCTGCGAATTTTAGAATTATATTCTTATCAAAAAGATTTTTTATATCATGGAACGCTTTTTGATGCTCTCTAGTCCACTCATATTTTATGTCTTCTTTAAGCAAGTTTACTAACGGGATCGTGTGCTTAGAATATTTATTTACAAACTTGGTATAAAAATTTACAAAACCGAGAAAGGCTCGTAGCTCTTTAACGTTTCTAGGTATTTTAAAATTTTTAATAGTTTTAATTTTATCTGGCTCGGGTTTTAAACCATCGGCCCATATTATATGTCCAAGGAAGTGGACTTCGTTCTACGCAAAATTTGATTTCGCGAAATTTATTCTTAAATTGTATTTAGATAGTCTTTCAAATAATTTACGTAAATGCATTAAATGCATTTCGAACGTATCAGAAACTATCATAAGATAAATTATGAGGAGCTTAATGAATTGCTGTGTCGCTGCGACTGGTCGTCATTTGACCCATCAGACTCAGACTTTGACTTAGATGGGGCACTTGATAGTCTCGGTTCGAATCTATTGGAAGCTATTAATGTATTAGCGCCTTTAAAAACTGTTATTCCACGTAAAAAAAAGCACCATGGATTGGAACCGGGCTTCAGCTCCTCATAAACAAACGAAACGCTACGCATCGACGATATAAAAGGACCAGGAGTGCTATCTTGCTAGATGAGTTTCTTCGTCTCCGCAATGAGGTCGAGATGCGTATGGATCGAGAGTGCACCTCCTATTTAAGTAATCAATTATCTGATGCTCTTGATTATAATAAGGATATCTATAAGGAGATGCGTAATCTCGGTCTCTTGCCAAAGAGCAAGGAGGATTTACATGGTTTTACCCCGGATGAGCGCACTTTGCAGGTGTGTCGATCGCACCCAATGAAGATATTGAGGATGTGATGGACATTATTCTTTCTGCTTCTGAAGATGGGTTTGCCTTCAAGCCAATTAATTTTGCTGATGTAGTTCTCGCCATTTCCCATTTTTCATCACAGGCGAGGGGTGTGGATGACATACCGCCAAGTGTAGTAGTTAAGTCTCTGCCAGTGTTGGGGAATTATATAGTTCGTTTATTCAACTCCTTTGCTGAGGGAGTCTTTTCGAGTGCTTGGAAGAGAGCGCAGTTGGTTGACTTAAAAAAGATTGTAGCACCGTCATCAACGTCTGATTTTCGTCCTATTGCCCTACTGTGCTTTCTCTCTAAGGTACTCGAGAAGATTGCACACTCCCAAATCTCGGAGTATCTCGCTGCAAACAGCATTCTCGATCCTTTACACATAGCTCGCCTATCTGATGCAGCGCGGCTGGTATCGACGTGGGCGGAGCGCTCGTCTCTTCGACTCAATACTGGCAAGACCAAAGCTATAATGTTTGGTTCGAGAAAATATGTTAATGATTTAAAGGAAAAGGGATTGCCATATGTTGACTTGGGGGAGGGGCGCTTGTACCTTTTTCCGACGCAGTCGTGAGTCTGGGTGTTACATTAGATAGTAAATTAACGTGGAAACCGCGAGTCGATTGTTTAACTAAAAAAGTAAATAAAGCCCTTTACAGCCTGCGGTTTATAAGGGCATGTACCACCGAGACTTTACGCAGAAGATTAGTTGAAGCCTTAGTCGTACCACATCTAGACTATTGCGCTGTAGTGTTGCTTGATGCGTCCGAAGAGCAAAGAATACGGTTACAGAGACTGAGTAATACATGTGTGAGATACATCTATGGTGTTAAGAGGGACGAGCACATCACTCCCTATAGAAAGAAACTGGGCTAGTTGCGTGTTGATACTCGAAGGAATTATTTTTCTGCAATTATTATGTATAAAATCTTTCGATTACTTGAACCTCAGTATTTGGCAGCTTTTTTAAGCAGGCATCAGCCCAGGAGCACTAGCAGGGGTGTTGCACACGAACTTTCAATACCAAGGGTGCGCACGGAGACAGGAATGAGATCTTTCCAAGTTCAATGTCCGCGTCTTTGGAACTCTCTCCCGGACTCTCTGCGCAACTTACCATCTTTGCGCAGATTTAAGACGGCGATGTTTCAACATCTGCTCGACCCTGATTCTTATCCCTGCCGCAGCCCATACCTTCGATTCGTTAAGCGTTGAACTTAGTGACTTATACTACACGCTTGGGTCAGAACTGTCAATTTTCTGTATGTTAATTTATTATGTTCTGTCTCATATACTTATTTTTAGAAAGTGTGAGTGTTTTTATTGCGTGACTGAGTGTGTGGTAAAATGAGTGCATGTGTGATTGTGTTGTAAAGTTTCTTATATTCTTTTTATTTTAACCAAGACTGATGGATATCGATCGGTTCTTTATATTAAATTTATTTATTTGTATTTTAATTAAGATGCTCTGTGATATTACTTTTAAGTTGTAATTTTTCAACGACTGAAACAATGTAAGACTGACTCAGCTGTGATATCATAGAAAGACTGAAAATGTGTGACTGCGTAAAACCAAAAATAATGAATTGTATAATCCAATGAAAATTCAATATGTATTAACATGTACATTTTGTAAACTATTTACAAATAAACTTATATCTATCTATCTATCTATCTATCTATCTCTCTCTCTCCATATTTCTCGTTCGCTATCATTTAATAAATTAGTTGATGGACATACTGCTTTGAATAGTATAAACTCGATATTTTAATAGTAATTTTTATACCGTGGTCGCGATATAAGAATTAGAGAGGGTTTGCTGCATCCAAAGGTTATTGAATGCACTCAGAATGCTATGAAATCAAGTTAGAATATGAGAATCTACGCCCGAGTTGAATACATTACTTTTTGTTACAGTGCTACAAAAAGTTTTATTATAGGCATCGTTCAATGTTCTCAAGATGAACTTTATTGCACTTCATAAAGAAAGAAGAATTTTTACATCAATGGACTCAGATATTCTGGCCCGGTGATAGTGATCATTGCGCACCAGTTGGGAATGCCACGCTAGCTGCTAAAAATCGCAACAGTGTAAAAATTTCAATGCATTATTTTTTCATGCAGGGCATAAAATAGAATTTTATGTTTAAAAAATGAAGCCTAAAATTAAATTTTTCGCTTACTGAATTGATAATAATTTAAATTATTGATTCACAGGGACAATTTAAATAGTCAAGTTTCATGAAATGCATTATCCTTTTATCTGAGATATTCAAACATTATGAATTAAATTAATTTCTAAAATATTGATTTTCGGTGTGTACGAATTGGTTTTTGTTATTTTTTCTCGATATTTCAGATAATTTTATATATTACACTATTTTTTCAGCGAAATAATACTAAATTAAATTATTAATGTGGTGTGCAACATAAGAATTATTATCAGTTTTCACTTGCTTAATAATAAGTCAAAAGAATTAGTATCTGATTTAGCGTTAGATGCTACTTAATTAAAAATAAGGATTTGACTATAAACTTTCAACAATGCAGTCGACCGGCCGAATTTTTTTCGCAGAAGCCGCAACAGCCGATCGACGGCGCGAGGCAAGACACGGCGCAGCGGCGGCCGTTGTTCGGCCGACGGAGAGGTACTCGGCGGGCCGCTCTACTCCGCCCGCCAGGCGCTTCGCCTGCCGCTGTAGCTCTCTCCTGATTGGCCCGCTTGGCTAATTTTCAATCTATGATTACTCAATGAGTACTGATCGGATCGAAAAATTTTATAACTATTTTCTTAGAATTTTCTGTTCTATCCGATGCCGTAGAGCGTATTATTCAGTGGGTTTACACCCTGTGTATATATATAATGATAAATCATTATTATTATGATATGTTTACTCATTTAAAAGTATTGATTTATTATACGTGTGCGCATGTTCGCACGTGTGTGCGTGTTTGTGTGCGTGAGTATATGTATGTACCAGCGTGTGACTGTAAGGGTGTATGTGAGTATGGGTGTGTATGTGTGGGTGTACATGCACCAGTGTATGGGTCTGTGTGCATGTACCAGCGTGTGTGTGTATGTGTGCAGTGCGTGTGGGTGTGTGTATGTACCAGTATATGTGTGCGTATGCGTGGACGTGTGCGTGTACCAGTGGGAGTATAAGGGAGTGTGTGTGGGTGTGTGTATGTACCAGTGTGTATATGTAACTATGTGTGTGGGTGGGTGGGTGGATGGGTGTGTTTTTTTCCCGAAGAGTTGGAGATATGTTTAATGTACTGATAGGAGCTGTACGGGACTCCCGTGGCACGGGCCAGCGCCAGGTATACCCACTAAAACTCCACCTCTTATCTTCTTAGCTCAGAATCCCCGAGGTACAGCCGCAAAGCAATCCTTGCATCTTGCAGCCCTTCCTATACTTTTACTTCTTCCGTCTACTTCTTACCGCATCGTCCGGTCGTCAGCTTCGTGCCGCATCTCTCATCTTCTTCTTCCTTCCTCGTCTTTCCTGACCTTTTTGAGTATGCTCGCAGCATAATTACTGATAGCGCACCATCCGTCCTCTGAAGTCAGCATCGTTGTCATAATAGACTCGGAAGTCACTCTTTGCATCCAAACATACTGGGCAGCTTGGAGTGTCTTCTAGCTTAAACCGGTACCGGTAAGCTCGAAAGCATCCATGTCCGGTGAGAAATAGTGTGAGGTAGTAATTAACTTCCCCGTGTCTTCTATCAATCCAGTCCTCTAACTTTGGTGCGAGAAGATGTGTCCATCGCCCCTTTACGCTGGCATCTCATCTTGCTTGTCATACAGTTATCGTCTTCTTTCTTGCCATCTCCCAGATTTCCCTGCGACTGTTGTCGTCCGCACGTTTCCTTGCTTCGTACACGTCCTTTTTCTCCATGGCTATGAGGTCAATGGGCGGTGTACCTGCTATGATGCACACTGCCTCGTCCGATACCGTACGATAAACCGACGCCACCTTTAACGCCATTCGCCTATACACTGTCGACAACGCTCGTGCATAGGTGTTGACCAGCATGGCATCAGCCCATACTGAGGCCCCGTACAGCATAATCGATGTGGTTACACTAGCTAAGAGTAACCTTCCATTTTGGCTTGCCCCTTCTACATTTGGCATCAATCGTGACAGAGCGGCGCCCACTTTCGCTGCCTTATCACTCACAATTTCAAGGTGTTGCTTGAATGTTAGTCTTGCATCAATGGTGATGCCTAAGTACTTGATGTTTGGTTGAGATACAATCTCATGTCCATCCACCGTCAGTGGTACCGTCTCTAGCTTCTTCCTACTCGAAATCAGGATAACTTCTGTCTTGTGGCTGGCTAATTCCAGTCCTGTTTCTGTTAACCAATCGTGTATTATGCAAATTGCCTCGTCTGCTATTGTTTTAACATCTTCTATGTGTTTCGCTACCACCACTATCGCTATGTCGCCTGCAAATCCTATTATAGTTGCCCCTTCAGGTAGTCGTAGTCCACGTACTCCATCGTACATGATATTCCAAGTCGGTGGTCCAAGCACTGAGCTTCGGTGAATGCCTCCTGTGACTTCATAACTCTTGGTGCCATTCGCAGTATCATATAGTAAGATTTTGTCCTTCAAATAGTCGAACATCATCCTCCTTATTTAGAGGGGCACATTTCGCTTTCGGAGCGCCTTATGTATTTTACTCCATTTGGCTGAGTTAAATGCATTTTTAACATCCAGTGTAACAATAGCGCAGTACTTCTTTGCTCCTCCTTTCTATCTGTTTCCATTTATCACTGTTCGCGCAGTGTCAATTACCAGACCAGCTGAGTCCAGGGTAGAACGCTCGTTGCGAAAACCGTACTGGTGTTCCGCCAGTCCTCCTGCGCCTTCAATAGCCTGGTCTATTCTAACGCACAGTATGCGTTTTAGGATCGTCCCCGGTGTCTCCAGCATGCAAAGTGGTCTGTACGAGGCTGGGTCATCAGGCGGCTTCTTACTTTTTGGCAGTAGCACCAAGCGCTATGTCTTCCAAATAGTGGGGAATTTTCCTTCTTCGAGACATGAGTTGTACAAGTCTACAAAAACCTGTGGGTGTGCGCAGATAGCATGTTTCAATGCCATATTGGGAATGCCATTTGGGTCCGTAGCCTTCTTGTTTCCTACCCTTTTGCATGCAACTAGCGGTTCCTCTTGCTGTCTGGGGAGCAAAGTATTCACAATCCGGTGTAATAGCTCCGGACACTTGGGAGGGGGTACATAGCTTCCTTTATTTTCTTCATCGCCACCTTGTACGGTCGACCCCAGGGATCCAACTCTACCTCGTCCTGTAATTCTTTAACACACCATCGTTTGCTGTCCCGGCCTTTCTTCTTGAGTTTCCGTTGAGCGTCCTTCATTTCCTGATTTCGGGCTTCCACTATTTCCTGACCTCGACCAGTCTTGTAGTATTTCTTCCTTGCCCGTTGCTCCGGCCTCCTAGTTCGGTGACACTCGCTGCGGGCACTCTCGACGTCCATGTCCCACCAGTATACTGGTGGTCGCCTATGGCTGGTCACTCTTCTTGGCATAGAAGCGTCACAGGCTCTAGTAATTATTTCCATCGCTAGTTTCGCTTTACTGTTCGCCGTCCCAGACAGCTCCATTTCTTCCAGGGCCAACAGAAACATATCCTTGTCATAGTCCTTCGTTTTCCAACCGACTCTCTTAGACTGCACACTAACGCTGGATCATTCTCTTGTTTTTCCTACCTCCATTATTATGGCCTGGTGCGCACTATTATTTGTATAGTGTTCACTCTCTATCGATGCGTCAACTGCGCCAATAAGACAGCTGTTAACATAGGTCAGATCTACCGCAGACCCTGTGTCTCCTCTTCTAAAGGTGTAAGTAGATTCCTGGTTAACTAATACCAAATCTAAGAGCCCGAATACTTCCAATAGTATTTGACCTCTCTGGTTTGTCCTTTGACTGCCCCACTCCACAGCCCAGGCATTGAAGTCACCTGCGATCAGTATGGGTTTCCTTCCTGCACCATCTTGCACAAGCCGATGTAACAGATGTTCGAACTGCTCGATTGGCGCGTTGGGGGAAGCGCAGCAGCTATAAATATGTATACCTGCTACCTTAACACATATAAATCCTTCTTCACCGTTTATTATTTTTTCCTGAACAGTCCCCATATCCCACGATACCCCATATTCCACGATGGTTCGTCTAGATCTTTGTCCTGTTCGCACACAGTAGGTCCTGTGCAATCGCACAATGATTTAAATTTAACTGCACTATTTTCATTTTTTTCGTCTAACTAGTACTGCTATTGCCGCTCGGTAGACTGGGCATGTATAACTACCGGTAGCATGGTCCATTTTTTCTACTGTACCTTTGTCCTGGCAGAGTACGCAGCTTTTTTTGTTTTTACAGTCTCTTGCTTTATGCCCTTCAGTTCCACAGTTGTAACAGGGGTTACTTCAATCCTGTGTTATCGTGCAGTTTTTGCGGATATGTCCAAATCGTAGACATTTATAATAGCGAAGTGAACGTACGTTCCGTTTCATCTCTCGTATTCTGCATACTACCCAGCCTATCCTGATTTTCTGCTTTACTATCATCTGTTGAGCCATTTTTGTTGGCATTTGAATGACAGCCGTCTACGTATCACCATATGCCTTCCGCCATAACTTTATTATCATCTCCTCAGCTGGGGATAGGTCGCTATCTTGGAATTCATTGCGTATCGCCTCTACAATGTCCTCCTTGCTAGTTAGTACATCAAGGTCCTTTATTTCAAAGACTCCTACGTCTTGTAGGGTCCTTACTTTGGTACCTTCTTCTAGCACTCCTTGTACCACTTGTTGAAGTTCCGTTGCCTTACCTTCTGCTGTGCGTTAAAGTTCCAGACCAGAGGCAGGTCTCCAACCGCCGTCTTGCGTACCCTGTTTACGCTTTCGCCAACTACCTTCAGATTTGGATGCGCCTTCATCTTACTCAAGATATCGGCATATGACTCACCGTCGGCAGCCCTTATAATAAGGGCATTCGGTCGGGATGATCTTGTCCGGTTTTGGGTGGTCTTTGGTTTCTGGTACCTTTTTGACTTAAGGTTCCATTGTTCGCTTTGCCTTCCTCTTTATTCTTCTTCTTCGTCTTTCGTGTTCCAACTACCTCCAAACATGTCTCCCTGGCTAGTATGGGCGTTGGGGATTGCGTCGTTGTCGCCCTTTTTGTCTTCTTCCTATTTGTCATGTCCTGCAGCGGTGATGTTCTCCTACGTTTGTTAGCAGTCTGTTCCATCTGTCTCTGAACGAAGGAGGGAGAGGTTTGGCTCTCTCGATACTTGCTACTTCTAGCCTTCGACTGAGTATCTGCTTTGGTCTTCGTAAAGTCATTGTACAGTAATTTTTTTTTATCATATATTCTTAAAGTACACATTATTGCAAACGGAAAAACAATTTTTCAAGCAGAAAATCCAAGAAATAAAGAAGTTACAAGTATTTAAGAAATAAAATCGCAAAAATTAAAAATCAAAAAATAATGATTTTTTCCATCATTCTAGTTATATAAGTCATGATATCGTATTTTCTATGCACAATAAAATATTTTTATACATTGAGATACTAAAACTCATTATGTAAACGACATACCTTTCCAGGTATCTATTCAGAATCATAAATGCTGCAAGAAAATATAATGTTCATTAAATACAATTTCCGCTATTTAGCATCATTTATTTAATAAGGTTGTCATTTTAAAAATTATAACTAAGAACTTGTAGAAATAATAATTTAAAATAATAATCATTTACTAGTTCGCGATCATTATATAAACGTATTATGTATTCAATTTTCAAAAGACCACGTATCGCTAGTGTCGCTACTCTGCCGATTATAATACATGTTGTCTGCTTTATCGACGGGGCAAAGTGGCAGCTCAAGCGAATACATACTGCATTGCATGCAATCATATGATTT
Source organism: Megastigmus dorsalis (assembly GCA_900490025.1). Lineage (NCBI taxonomy): Eukaryota > Metazoa > Arthropoda > Insecta > Hymenoptera > Megastigmidae > Megastigmus > Megastigmus dorsalis. The sequence continues at coordinate 15,054 of UELU01108437.1, forward strand.
AGATTGAAGTTGTTTACAGTCTGCTGACTGCTATAGAAGCAGAGTCAGATGTAATAAGTGATGTGATGAATGTAAAGTATTCAAAATAAAAGAATTTTCAATGAAGAAATTCATTGAGATCAGATAAGTATTCCTGCTTTACATATGACTAGTATTATATGAAAAAAGTGTTTCTTTTTCCAGGCATGAATGTTATGTTTCATATATGCTTGCACATGCTGTACTGGACTGTAAACAAGTCATATCAAATGTATATGTGTTCCAGCAATAAACATGTAAGTATCTAATTCAAAGAGTTTAAAACTATATAATTACAGTAATTTTATGTATAATTTTATACGTAAACGTATACTTCATAATTTACCTACTATAATTGTCTTTCAGGTTATGCGTATACTGCAACATTACCTTTTTTATGGAAAATATTTACTTTTAAAATGAGTAAAATCAAGAAATAGTCCTGGTAAGTATATTAAATATATTAAGCATCACGGTAATATTTAACTTTAAATGGATTTATCTCCTTTATATGTTTTTGAGTCTACGCGCAGGATCATGAAGGAACTATTGGATGGATTTTCACATATGAGATCTTAAAATATTTTTAATAATATACTGGAGGACCTACCGCTAATTATATTAACCAAAATGCCAATTAACATGTAAGTATCATTGTAAATATGAAAAAGAGTAGAAATTTAAGAATTTTTTTTGGTTACCCAGCACTATTCTTTTTTTTTTTTTTTGAAAATTCTGAGTCTTACTTCTTGGATATATAAATAACGTTCAGTCCTCCAGTAGTCTTTTACAGACATTTTGAGACATTATACAGCAAAATCCATCATATGGTTTGGACAGGATCCTGCTTGTAGCCAGAATATGTTGCTGAATTAATATTGGCAAGTTCCCATGAAATTATTTATTTGATTTTTCATATTAAAATTGGCATAAATTATAGTTAAACATACGATATACATTGTATTAAATGTAATTAATGCATTCATTTTTTTATTTCAGGTGAATATAGGAAAATACAGTCTATAGGGATATTACCCCCTTAATCGTATGCCAAACAACTTGTCCGACTAAGACTCCCAATTCTAGATAAATCTGGAAAAATAATAATTAATTTTCGTCATTAGGATTACTATGTATCCATGTAGTAGAACTAATAGAAAATAATGTTACTTCATCTCCTAAAATATCATATCGATTATTAGGCTCTTCGAAATTCAAGCGATGTTTCACATTTTTTAATTTAATAAATAAATTCTTTTTGTATGTTTTGAGCATAGGAAGGCCTTTATCTAAAGTCTTATTATCCTCATCATCCTCATTATCATCCAATTCGTCTTTGTTCCCTGTATTATTGTTTACATTATTAATTACAACTGATGATCACGTGACTTTTTAAAAAGAAAATTAAAAAAAACACTTTAAAATCATGTAACTATTACGTGATATTTTTTCGCAAGTGTAGAATAAAATTGTGTAGAATAAATTCGTGCAGAATATTTTTTCGGAAGTGTAGAATAAAATTGCGTAAAATCTTTTCGTGCAGAATTTATTTCCAAACCGCAAGGAGCAATTGTATTTTTAATGATTTTTTAGGCTATGAAGGTGATATTTGGCAAACATCTAAATAATCGTTTTTCATGTGTTTTTTCCCGTACTTTCGAACGCATGTATTCAAATTATCATATTTTGACCGGAACGTGTTCAAAAATTGAAAAAACCGTTATTTTTCGCGTTTTTCCCATGTTTTTAGCATATAATCCCAAAATTAGATACTTCAGTAGGTACTAAAATAAATAAAAATACTCTAGGACCCTTTTCCTATATGCAAAAGCACCAAAAAGTAGTCTAGAAATTTTTCCCAACTCCTAAAAGTTCATAAAGTCAAGTATTACTTCCCTGTAACTGCAAAGAGCCTATTCAGCCAACTTCAAGTACAGAAACACTTCGTATCATTTTGAAATTATTAATTATTATAATAAAGTAATATCCTTAAGTAAGTATATAATTATGGTAGAAATTAGAATAATAGATATAAAAAAATATAAATACATGTATTCAATTTGTTCATGAAATAATAAGATAATTACATATTGTAAATGTAAACGTGATAAATTCACATCAATTAAAATTTACAAGAACTTTAACATTATCAATTTTAATTACAATATTATACTTAATCTTCATTACTATCTTCATCTATAACTGAATCAATATTCATGGTGGAAAACATATCAGAAAGAATTTTTGCTGGTCTAATAATTTTCGATTGATATCTAGCATTTCTGAGATAGTATATAACTGCTGCGATATGTGAGCAAGAGCCTACAGTTCGTAATTCATTCGCACAGTCGCAAGCGTGTCGTAAAATACTGCTATATCCGATTGAATTAGGCTTGTATTCAACGTAGCACTTGTAGGTCTTACTATTTCTGTGCCTGGACCTTACTAATACTTTGATAATATTTGGTTTCAACTTAACATACTCCAAATTGATATTTTGATTATCATCTATTAATGCAGCCAGATAACAGACGGCTTGACCTATTTGATAGGTGCCTAAAAAAAAAAATTTAAGATCCCTTTCAGTCATCTCCGGAAAGTCAGTTATGTCATCTGATATCAGTTTAGTCATAGTAGTGGATCTTCTAGACCATCTGGCTGTCTCAACTTCTGATGCCAAAGTATTTTCATCTTGATTACATTTCAGCATTCTTTCAATAATTATGTCTTACAATCCATCGTCATCTTTATCGCTGTTTAAACGGTTTCCAAAGCGATTGTTAAGAAAACATGCGACTCTACAATATGCACCAGGTTTTGGTGGAAGCTTATATCCAACTGCTGATGAAGAAGTTTAAATTTTTTTTCCGAGAATACCGTGAACGGCCTCTACTACCCATCTCAATTTTGTAACATAACGAGATTCATTTTATTCAGATGTTGTCAAGTTGGGCCTTTTTCCTTTCAAGGCGAGCATAAGAACCCTAAAACCAAGACTTTCTAAATAAGCTACCACATCCCTGAAGCCCCTGTCCACAATGCAAACATCACCTTTTCTCATGATAGTTCTAACACCATTCGGATCTTGCATCACTTTTTTCATAATACTTGCGTGAATGGCTTAACCAAAGGATATTTCTTATGATCTGAATATGACTTCCGTTCATAGTCATTATTTTTACTTTTTTGGTGACGTAAATAAATCCCATCGAATACCAAAGCAAGCACGTTCGTTAAATTAAAAAGTTTTTTCACAAAAATAGAAGTATGATCACGAATTAATTCTTCCCTTGAGATACTTTTTACTCCAAAGTATATGGGCAAGATATCTTTTTCAAATGAATTAATTACCGATTCGCAAAAATCTGAGACTTTTATTTCGTTATCTATTCCAAAAATAGACGAAATAAAATTATTCGATGATCCAGTCCGTAGTTTGAATAAAAATATTACCAAAGCTTGTGTAACGTCCCTAGAATGTGATGATCTCATAGAAACTAACAATTTACTCAACTCTTGCAAT